>WBNH01000832.1:0-16269 GCA_013401255.1 Urocolius indicus
GAAAGCTTTCTCTGTAGCTCTGAACATTGCAGCTCAATGTCCTTTAAAATGTACATGTGCTTTTTAAATCATATTGTAACGCATAACATGAAGGAAGTGGTCCCCAGATATCTGATGGCAGTTACCCACTGCTTCTGCTGTAAATACAGTAGTATCTCACAGTTAACATGAAGATTGCAATGAAAACTTGAGGGTCAGAAAGCTATCTGGAGCCTGCACAATAAGCTGAGTTAATCACTGAGTTAATAATTTTATGCACAGAATAAACTGAAGCACATTATGCATTGGTGTCATAAATTCCACTCCTTTAGCAAAGTTTCATTTATGGAGGTATTAGTAGTAATGGGCTAATTCTATTGCTGTGTTGTCATGAATTATATAAAGCTGAATAGTATAAAGCGTCACAAAGCAAAAATGAATCAAATCAGTAGCCAGTAGTAGCATTATGTTTTTGTAGATGTAAGGCTGCCCAGGTTCTACTCTGAAGTGGAGTGTTCACAGGCATTTCCTGTTGGGTCCTGGGCTTCTGATTTCCTCTTTGCTTCATCCAGTAGGTTTGGCTGCTTTAGTGTCTATCTCATAATCACTTCAAGAGGGACAGGGACACATTGAGTCACCAATTTATTTTCTGTGGTGGGGGCCTGCAACAAAAAGTCCCCAAATCACACTATTCCAGTCATTCCTTTATTGCTCTGATTAGAAACCACCTACCTGTTCTGAGCCTTTGTGGTTCACTCTTGTGACAATTCTCTTACTTGCTTTATTCAGCTTCAAGGTTTTAGCTCCTCTATCTGCATTTCCTACTGAAGTCACCCTCCTCCTCCTTTTTCACACTGAACAAGCTGAATCATGACATTTCTGAATCNTAACAAGACCAGATGTTTTTGCCTTCCCCTCAGCCCTTTCCTTCTTTTCTTGCTTCCAGCGAGAGAGCCTACTACATATTTTTATCACTGCCAAAATGGAAAATCTTGCACTTTGTGCTGTTAAATCCCATTCCAATTTTCCATTCCTCTAGGGAGACAAAGTCATTTGGTCTGGTATTCTGATTCACCTCAACTTTGCATCACCTCTGAATTTCTTTAAGCATTTGCTTCTCTTGCTGCATTTCAGCTTCTGTGGTACAGCAAGAAAACAAGTAGCTGGTGGCTTGTTGTGTGTCAGAATCTTGTAAATAACGATTGTCAATGCCAGTAATGCATATGCCATGGAGAAACACAAAACATTTGTCAATGATTTTTCTCAATGTGAACTGTAGCTTTGCTGGGAAATCTAGTTTGTTCTAATAAGCTGCCTTTCAAATATGAAAGTCCTTCTTCATTCACCTTTCAGGGTGTGGTGGTAATTGAGGCATGTATTCCTGATGCAGTATGGTATGAGTACGATACGGTAAGTAAAGGCAGGGAATTCTGTGGGGAGGTTTTCTGAATGCCTATGTGATGAAATAAGACTGTCAGCCCTGCTTTGGTTGCAGAGACTCAAAGTAAAGCCTGCATGAGGGAAATGTTGGGACAAGGGATGAAGGGTGGTGGAGTAAGTGCATGATTGACCATCTCAAAGGATGCAAAAGTGTGGAATATAGTGCATTTTGTAAACTGCCCTGTATTTTAATGTTTCCATCAAAGTGAAAGGTAACCAAGGACAAAATGAAAGCATTTCCCGAAGTATTGCAGCTCTCTTGAGTGAAGGATATATTGAGACTATTCAGATATGTTACACATTTAAGACAAAGATCTCTCTCTCCACAGCTGCAATAATTCAATGGTTCTTATAATTGCCTTGGATGACAACAGGGCTGCTTCTGGGTACTTGTTCTAGGATGATGGAGAATCTACAGGTGAGCAGTTATCAGTAGTGGAATGAACAGGATTAACAAAGTAATAAATATAGAAGTTTCAATCTGTTTTAATGAAGCAAGAATATGATGCATCACACCATTGACACTTGCTCATAAGTCAACAGTGGAAAACTAGAACTATTATTAATGTTGGAGGTTATTTTCTTGTTCAGGTTTCTCTGAAGCCTTATACATGTAAAGATTTGGCACATTAGCATTGTGACTGTTAAACCATGCTGTTAAGAGTGAGATATATTCTGGACTGTATTCAAACCCTTTTTAACAGGTGTAAGAATGCACATAATCAGTGTTCAATACTAAGAATGGGTAGGAGATGAAAGACTATCAGTCTGATGAACTCTCTGGAATTATCTAAATTGCTTTTGAAAACAGTAGAAATGTTGTTAACTCAAAAGTACAGTTTTGGAGCCAATATTTTTCATGCCATCTGGTTTCCACAGCACACTGGTGCAGAAACATGCTAGTAAGTGTGTAGGGGCTACTTGTAACATTGCCAACCTCGCCTTTGGTAGAGCTGCTGGAGAACTTGTTTCCCCCTGGGAGAGTCACTGATTATGCCAAGGCCTGTCAGGATCAAGGTTTATGATAACCTGGCATCAGCACTACTCATCTCACCTGTGTCTGTTGTTTTACAACACAATTACCTTTTTGCTTCCTTTAAGA
Source organism: Urocolius indicus (assembly GCA_013401255.1). NCBI lineage: Eukaryota > Metazoa > Chordata > Aves > Coliiformes > Coliidae > Urocolius > Urocolius indicus. Next base: position 2,522 of record WBNH01000832.1, read on the forward strand.
ATATGGTTGCTACTTAACACAAGTGTTAAAGAAAAAACACAAACCTCTAATTTAATGCTTCAGCTTTCAATAAAGGTGATGCTTTTGTCATCCATGCATGTCCAAGGAAAGCAGAGTTCATTCTAGAACAATGGAAAGAACTTTTCTGCTATATATCAAGAGATAGATTTCTTTTTTAATCTGGAGATGAAGGAAATGTTGAAAAATGGAGTATCTTGAACTGTGGGATTTTTGAGGATTTGGTGAGGCATCTTGTTTCCATTAAACTAAAAGGATTTGCAGTACTTAAATCCTTTAGGCTGCTTTTGCAGCCCTTGTCCTTTATTACACACTTTTAAGAAATATCAGTAAGCTGCTCAAAGAGTTATTCTGAAATGATTTTTTGAAGAACTTTTACAAAATACTCAAGCTTTATTAAAATGATTTAGAGACTTATGTTTCAGAGTTTAATGTTTTATTTGCAATGAACCATAACATCCAGAGCTAAGGGCTTTGGTTTATGCCTTGTGCCATTTAGTACTGTTGCATTTCCAGTAGATTAAATATTCTCCAAATCATGCCATACTGTATCCATTGACTACTGTCAGCCCCAAAAGTGTCAGAGCTTCCTTTAGCAACACTGTAATAAAATGTGGGTCATAAAAGAGAAAATACTGCATCAGGAAGAATATATAGATAATAATAAATATGAAGTTGTATTTCCATTGAGGTAAAAACAAATAATGCTACAACATCATGCGTATGTTCAGTTTATAATCCCAAAAGTTAAATCCACATTTTACAATTTTTTAGGGAGGTATTTTGTCTAACCATGCGGGTCCACACATGGTATCTGAATTGGTGTATTCTTACTAATGTCTTCTGATACAATTGTCTTCCAGATACTGAAATGGTCCAGCTTTTCTGGTTTATCGTCCAGTTGCTAACATCTTCATCCTTAGTTACAATTTTTTTCCTCTTTCCACTTGCACAGTGCCCAGGGCTCCATCTAAACTTCCATTACAGCAAGCCACTCTTGGGATGCCAAACTTCATCTCTTGTTTCCTTATTTCATAATAACTTGTCCTCTAGTGGAGGTAATTGGCTTTCTGACAAAAGTAGAAGAGAAAACATGTTTATGTTTCACTTGCCATTCCTCAGCTAACACAGCTGGGTTTCACCTCAGGAGATGGTAGGGACAGGCAGCTGTGAGAGACAAGGTGAGGAAACATTCGGATCACCTCTGTCAATACCTTCACTCACTAGTTTCCTTCAAGTACGAAACAACCCATCAGGTATTTTCTACTAGGGCATGTACATCAGAAATCTCAGCTTGCAGTCTGTAGCTTGAAGGGTTTCTGCATCCTGTAGGAGGAGATGTTGGTAGATGTTATTGTGCAGTTTGTTAGTAGGAAAACAACAGAAAATGCCAAAAAGTAACGTAATTGTTCTCCAGAGGTAAAGTGGTGGCAATATTAGAAAAACAGTTGGAAAGAAGGAAAATAATGTAGGAAGCTTTACATATTTGACCTGTATAACTACTTTTTGCTATTTAAAGTATATCAAACGCATCTGCCAGAAAACTTTCAAGCCTCTGTTTTTTTAAAATGTTTTGAAAGTTAGGGATGTTTTTAAGAAATAGAGCTGTGATCTGGCTGATTATTGCTGCCATAAATATTGAAGGCCTTGGGTGGTTGCTGTATGTATGGGTGACAGCTATATGTACTCCTTTGTCAAGGCCTAAAATAATGAAGCTGTGATTGTACTCGCTTCTCCTGAGAAACAAAACAATAAACCATCTGATTATTTTATTTCCTACCCCAAACTTACAGGTTGCAGTCTTTTCAGGGAAATCATTTACCATTTGCTTGGAATGACAGTGTTTTTCTTTTCATACGTGGGGGGAAAAAAAGACAGATTGCTTGACTCTGCTTTTGTATTTCTTTTTTCCAGTGGTGTATTATTTCCTGTCCTGTTGTTTCATGGCATAGATTGTTAATATTACTATCACTTGTGCATGAAAAGTGTTTACTTAGGGTATTTTCAAGGATTAATATTGAGCCATACATGTACATTTAGAGAACACAAGAGGTAGAATAAAAAAATAGGTACATTTTATAAAAGCTTATATCAATAGATTTTTGGGAAAAAAATGGGAAATTTGGATTTTCTGGAAGGCTGGACTAAGAAAAACAAGCAAGAGAAATGTCAGTTCCTCAAAGAAAGGATAGTAAGAGCAAACTGGAAAACTTTCAGATGGAAATTATAATGACTACTTAACACGGCTAAATCATGAGCTTGCCTTTGTCCTGAAGAGGAAAATTAATACAGAGCAACCCAAGTCAAGTTCCTCTGGCATATTGTCCTGGTTTAGCCTTAGCCAGCAGCTAAGCACCACACATCTGCATGCTTGCTCTTCCCCTCCCAGTAGGATGGGAAAGAATATTAAAGCTTGTGGGCTGATATAAGAACAGTTTAACAGCTGAAATGAAATATAAGAACAGCGATAGCAATGCTAACAAAATCTATAGCAGTCATAATTTAAAGGAATATAAGGAAAGGAAAAAAAACAAAGAAAACACAATACTATTGCTTTGAAAGATAACAAAATATGAATCAAGGCTTGAGACAAAGGTGAAACCACCAGTAGAACTGGATAAAATAACTAAATATTTGAGTTGGTAGTATGCTGTAGAACTCTGAAAAGCAGAAATCTATATGACTTGGCAGTTTGGACAGAATACACTCAGTGCTGCTTCTGAGCACTGCAATGATAATAGTTATCAACTTACTGGTCTGTAGCAGTGCCATAGTCCTGTTTTTAATTCTGTTCCTTTCTGCACTACAAATGTTGTTTCTCTCTTGACTTTTTAGGTATAGATGATAGTAGAACTTATATTTACGCAAGTTTACAGTTACTAGAGTATTTCATTTTAAACGATCTTATTTTCAATATAGATGTTCATCAATAATATCTTCAAAGGGCATTCTTTTCTCCCTCAGTCTTCTAAATGATTTACTGAGAAACAAGTTATTTGACAAAGTCAAATTGGGATTATATTCAAATGATTCTAACTTAACTGAGATTAAAATCTGCTGTTTGTTTTTTCTTCTCCTTTTTAACATAAGTATCTAAAGCACTCCTCTCTTACATAACAGACTCAGCAGCAATATTTATTAAGCAAGAGAACAATAAAACGTGAGTGGCAGTTAAAACAGTCTAAAAGAGATGAATGTAGTGTTTGTGATTCTAAATTTAGCTGAATGTTTTCAAAGAGAGAATATAGTATCTACACATTTTCCAAACCCAGGGAATCGACTTCATGCCTGCGTTTTAGATTTTCATTTTTTTTGTCAACTGAAATTGCCTTGGCAGGTTTAATTTATGGCAGAGTGGAATCCAGACAGTGTTTCTATTCAACATCAGACAATTTTAAACAACATGATCGTGTCTGATTTGTCTAAACTAACAAGACAGAAATACATCTAGAATCAGAGCCTTCTCTTTCTAGTTGTTACAGTGGAAAAAGCAGTCTGACAGATTTGTCAGATTCAAAGAAAACAGGGGCACAGACCATACTGACCTAGACTGGCAGATGTTATATACCTCACTAAAACTAGGGTAGTTGGTAGCCATGCAAGCTTTTCCAAGCATGTCAGAAAACAAGAAAAAGTGGTATATTTTGAAAGATGGAGAGAAAGAATTTTAAAGTTATGGGGGAAAAAAAGAACAGTCTTGAGATCTGCATCTTCAGCTACTTCTGCTTCATTGGCATCATGGTCTGCAAGTCTTGTCCCCTTTTTCTTGCTTTCACCGAGGCACATTTTCAGTCAAACTTACTCCCTCTGGACCTCAACTGAAAATAAATCCTTAAACCCTCTGGAAATTGTGATACTAAAATGAACTGAATTGTTTATATTCATGTCAAGGAGGTGTTTCCAAATCATAATCCCTGGCATGCAGTTCTTTACCATAGAGTTTTTTATTAACATCCCATGGCTATAGACATGCAGCAGCAGTGTGCCTGGCCAGGGTTGCACTTCAGAGGTTCCCTCCAACTGGTTTGCTCCACGCTTCTCTGAGTTTACATGTACATATCCCAGACATGAAGACCAAAGTGCTCTGCTAGCTACTCCTGAACCAGAAACTGCTGAAGCAGCTGATGGACTGCTCAGATCTGTTGCACCATTAGGAATACTTTTTTGCAATTTTGGGCGTTTGGAAATGATTTCTCATGTGAAATTGAGCTCTGGTTCTGCTATGGACTGGGTATCTTTTGAACACTTGCTCAAGTTGAAAGGTGCTTTGAATTTGTTGATGACGGATGAATAAACATTCATTAGCAATTAAGATGTGAGGAGCTGGCATAGTTTCATTGGAACAACTAGGCAGGATTGATGGTAAGTATCCAGAGGTGGAAGGTTAATGCATCAACCTGCATCAGCTCATCTAACCTCAGAATCCCTAGGTCGAGTGTTTATGTTCAGCTGTAGCAGGAAGCTGAAAGTAATGTTGGCCTTACTGTCAGGAGATCTTAGATAAATAACATATAATTCTCAGTGGCTGTTTTAAGAATAATTCATGTGAACAAAGCCAATAGGAAGGTCTCAGCTGATGTTGCCTGAATATCTAATGGGATTTGAGTATATCCTTTTATTATTTTCTCATTGGTATTTATCTATAGTGTAAAATACTTGAAATGGTTTTCTTAGCTTGACTTTATTTAAGCACTGCTGTAAAGTAATACTAATTAACAATTATTTGTTAACAGTTTATTAAAACACCTCTGTTGCTTGCTACTGTGTTCAGTTATTATGGATAGTTTCTCTGGATTTGTCAGGAAGTTAATATTCAGATATGGACTATGCCCTGGCCCTACTGTCTTTTGTTTATATGGATGATGTTGACAGAGTTTAAGAAGTCTTGTGATACCTTCTAAATTGATTAAAAACTCTGATTAAATAGTCTTGATATTTTCAAAATGTGTAGCAGCTGAATATTCTGTGTCTATATTGTCATGGCCTTGGAAATCTCTTTTCATTCCAATACTTTCAGTTCTTCAGACAGAAGTGGAGTTTGAGCAGCAGTGTAAGCTCTTGCAGATGGTATCATTTCAGCACAGCGATCTTACCCATGGTGCACAGAGGAAAGCATGAACCTGGGCTGCTGGAAAGGATGTGTGGAAGAAGGTGAGGTTGGTCTGCACAGGTCTGAGCTGAGCTGTTTTCATGATTTCCCTGTGATGAGTACTTTCTGCAATTTAAACTGTCTGAAAGAAATGTCCACTTCCTTAAACACGTCTGCACCTGCATCACTGACTGCCTCCAAAAACACAGGCAAAGTCTTATTTTGAGTTTAGAAGCTTTAAAATCACTAACAGTGAGCAGATACAAATGTCAAGGTACATTTACAAGAGGATTTACTCAAGTCTAGTGAAAAAGAAACTTACTTTTTTCATCTAGCTGGGGAGCAATTCATTGGTACACCAGTTCTGAGGACTTCCCCAATGTAAATGTCATGCTCTGCAAGCTGAATTGCTGACTCCTATTAGAAAAATAAGATGTCCACCGTGCTGTTTCTGATACAGCTGAATTTAGATATAATTACTCACCATTGAGCATTTCCCATCTCAACACATTCCAACACAACATATTGCCTTTTCAGCAAAGGTTCCCATGATGAAGCAGCCACTGAGACTGTGCTGAGGAGATGCTCTGTATTGTGAATGAGTGCTGGCACTCCAAAGGCACTGCTCAGGTATTCATTGCTGAGGCAGAGTGCAGAACAGGTCTGAATATTTTGATCAGCTGTTGGGAGCAGTAATTACTCAATATTCTCACATAATCACTGTAATTAAAATAGAAGACACTTTCTGATGCTAGCTTTACTGGGATGGCTGGGCTTATTCCAGTGTTGATATTAGTTTTGCCTTACATTGGACCTGCAATGAGGGAAAGGGAACATAGCTCTGTAACAAGGTTCACTTAGGAAGGGCTCAATTATGCCCTTAATTTAAACCATATTAAGTCACAGTGAAAAGGAGAAACAGAGAGTTTTAAAAGGCAAAGTGTGTGCATAAGGCTTTACTTCTAAGAATATATTTTCTCAGTTCCAAGGCAAATGTCGTTATCTGTTCCTTTCTGAATGGCACCCCAGCCCGCTCCAGATAACAGCTGATCTAATGATAAAGTATCTGTGCTGTTTCATTTCCAATTCAACCGGTAAGCAAGGAACAATGTTTCTTCATAGGTCTTAATGACCTTAAAGCCCTTGGTAACTTTGATATTACCATAAAGAAAGAAAATATCAAGGCCGCTTGGATGTTTGACAGAGTGGATGTTCTATTTGGCAGCTTGCCACTGCAGCCCTGCCACTCAAGGCTGTAACAAAACTGCTGACAACACAGGAAGGAATGTTTGATGCCTCTTCTGTCAGCTGCATCACATGTGATTTGGGCATTGTAAGCAGACAATATTAGTCACTAACAGGAATATTGTCATTTTTTCTGTGTATTAAGTATGCACTGAAAATAGTGAAATATTTCCTTGTGTTTCTGTTCTTGTGTAACAGAAAGGACTACAATAAATTACACAGTTTATACAGATACTCTTGCACTTGAAACATAAAGAAAAATGTGAGAGTTTGTGTGGTTTGCTGTTTTTTTGTAAATTGTTTCACTTCTCGTATTATTCTTTGGTACTAGCTGGAGGAGTTGTACAGCTGAAGACATGCTGTAATAATAATTTATTCCAATAGTAAGCCAGCCAAACAGGTAGATGGTTTGCACACAGAACTCTCAAATACCTGCAACTTAAATGTGTACAGCAATTTTTTTGATGTAATTCGATCTAATTTAAGTTCCTCATCTGTTAGAAAAAGCTTCTGGAAGTTGGCTTAACATTGTTTTGTAATGAGGCTTTTGCATAGGCTTAAAAAGTAACCCTTTAGAGGCAAATCTGGGCTTTTTGTGACATGAGCAAATGTTTTGCATGAGCACAGCTTTGGCTCAGTGCTGGAGCAAAGAGCTATCAGTTTGAATCAGCAATACTTGAGCTGTGCTACTCCTTGACCAGTTCTTTGCATGCCATCCAATTGTCTTTACAATTGAAATTTTTAGCTGCAAAGTGTTTTTGAAGTAAATTATACCAAGCAAAGGCTAAAAATGTTTGCTAGTCTGATACTCAGAAATAACAGTGACCAGAAAACTTACTGTTTGTCTTGGAAGAAATAATTACAACACATTAGTTGAATTGCCATGTTAATTTAAGTGACTTGTGTATTTTTTTGCTGTAATTATAGTGTCACTAAAGCTGCAAATCCTGGAGAAAAATAAATACATAGTGCTTTGCTTGTTGAAGCAGCTGTTTTGGCAATTATTGTGGAGCTAGTATTGGAGAGCAGTGTGAGTCAATCGGTGTGGCTTTCTAACGGGTATTGAGGTTAGTGTTTTTCTGTAAGGATTCATGGTACATGTGCATGGCTGTTAATGTAAGCTAATGTATCATTCCCTTGCATTTAATAGTCTTGGTGCTGTACATGATTTTATAGTATTCTACTGGGATTATGTAAAAAATTTCAGGCAGTAGCCAATATCTACGGCTTCTCAAAGACTCAGAGGATGAGCCACATCTGCATCAAATGCTGGATGCATTTGGCTGCATTTTAGCCACGTTTGAGGACCCTCCGTCGGAAAGGAACAACAGTGAGTCACAATTTTGGAATGGTTTTTTAAAGTGGACTTTTCCAACACATGTGTAGAGACCACTAGAATGTTAAGATGTTTTGGCTCAGGAAGGGAAATGGACAGGAAGAAAATATGTTTAGTTACAGACTAACTGTGCTGTAAGCCTTCCTCTCACCTGGGAGCTATTATGCTCACAAAGGGGCTGCTCTGGGATTTGGACCACTTGAAGGGAACATATTCTAAGTCTTGCTTTGACTGAACCAAACTCCAACATGCTTTTCCCTATGTACCATTTCTATTTAAACCCATTTCATCTGGCAAGACTCACATCAAGTGCTTTTATGGCAAAGGCACTTGAAAGAACAAAACTGACCTTGTGCTCCCAGCCCTAATTGTCCATAATTATACAATGAATCAGCAAATGGAGCAGTGTAATAAGATTCTGGAGTAAGACACGGCCATTCCTGTACTTTGCACATTTGCCGCCATCAGATATTGTATTTCTTTTAAGAGTAAAAGGAAAATAATTGCCTAAATGTAGGTCTATGCTGGCTAAGGACTGCACTGGAGAAAGCTGTAAAACAAGATAAGTGGAAAAAGAAAAAGAGGTGGAAACGGCACTTCTCTTCCAGCTCAAGCTTGTGGCTCTAGCAGAGGAGAGCTATTTGTATGGCACATATCTAATGGATTAAAGTCTCCTTTTCAAATCCCCTGTGCTTTATCTTGCAGTGACACACCTTTTGGTAGGACTTTTAAAGCCTCTCAAAATGCAGATTCAGGGTTATCGTGTTGCTTCCAGTCTCACCCAATTTGCCACGGTATTGTTCAAGACATTTAATAAAGATTGGAAGTGCTCCCTGACATCAGTCATTAGTGCTCTGGTCTCTTTCAAGTCCTGAGTGCTGCCCTGCAGAAAAGAGGGATAATAAATTATGTGCACTGGGATGTGTCACACCTGCAGGATACTTTGCATAAAACTCTGGAGAGTAACATGAACAAAAAGAGATGCTACATATGATGTCTCTTGTGAATTCTTTGACCTGTGCTTTGGGATTTTTTTTTTTTTTTTTTAGATTTTCTGAACCAAACATGCCAGTTTGACTAACAAAGGATTTATTTTCTTTCAGATACAAGATTCTGTTTCCTGGAACTTAGCATTTGGGGAGGTTTGAAGGAACGTGATGAGCATAAGACACACCTTGTTACCCTGTGTCTACACTTTAGTTTGTGATGCCCATGGCCATGACAGCACTGTGAGCCACTTGTGCAACTCCTTTGTTCTCCTTATCAGGAATTTCTGCTGAAATGTCTGTGGATATAACCCTCCTAACAAGGGAGTTTTCTTTTAGCTACAGCAATTTTCCTTTCAATAAAAACCCATGAGACTGAGAATATGAGCTTTCAATACGAAGTCTCACTTGAACAACGCTCATAAAACCATTAGGTAGTTACTTCTGCAGTAACAAGAGGATTTGCTGTAACAACTCTTAATTAAACTGTCTAAAAAAAGAAAAGATAATTTTATTCTAAAGAACCCTGTAAAGTGATCGAAATTCAGTAAAAGCCTTTCTATTTTATTTTTTTTGCACATAGGGTGAAGATATTTGTTTTGGGGAACAATCATTTGTGGCCACACTTAGCTCATTTTCAATGATCCTGAGATGTTTTACTGTGGGTCAATAACATTTTTTCTCTCAGTTTCAGGCTAGTTTTGGTGTTTTACCTATTATTTTGCCAGTGAGGTTGCCTTGCATTCTCTTTGGGTATGTGTTGTCAGATGCACTTCTTCCAACTCCCACAGAAAAATCATTGGTTTAACAAGGTCTTTATTTAAAACTAATTTAGGTCTAACAGTCTGGAGCACATATCCTTCCATGCATTCCTGTTAAAACTGCATTGTGTTCCTGCTGTGGCTGTGTAGTTGAGTTTTTATCCACCTACAGTCTCAGTGGTGATCATCCTTTCCATCTGAAATAACACTAAGGCTACAGAGAGGATGCATTCCTCATCTTCTTGTCTTATAATTGAGGAAGTCTAGATGTGAGGTGTTGTTTACAGCAACAAGACTGCAAGGATTGTGGTAGTGATCACTGGACTAGAATAAAAGGGAATGAAGCAAAGGTGGAGGAACACTCCAGAAGGAAGGAGGAATAAAAGAAAGAATGAGGTGCCATAGCACGTGGGGAAGGAAAGGAGATTATTCCTCTATTCTAATAAACTAAGAGGAAGGTTTCCTTGTGTCTCTCTGGAAGATACAGCTATCCTTACAACCACAACTCTGAAAATAGAACTTTTAGAAAGAAATTAGTGAATTTCACAGATTTACAAAATAAGAAATGTATAGATTATGTTTGGAGAGCTTGTATTTCCTTCTACTACTATCCGCATTACTCTGGTTTTAATAATCTAGGTACATTTTTACATGCCCTTGTGCAAAGTAACCTTTTTTTTATATTCACTTCTGTGGATTTTTAATAATCAGCAGATTAGTTGACAGGTAGAAGCATTTTCAGTCATTATGATCTGTCTTTTAAAAGCATTATGTTACAGAATTTAGAATTAACACAATTACTCCAAGTGGTAATTTCCTTTGGCAGTAGTCTTTCTTAAGACATTTTCATTCAAGATCTCTGTACCCCTTTGGCTTTTGGTCTGACAGTATCATTTAAGACGATAGCAAAATAATTGTAGTGCAAGGAAGTGTTCTATGCTACGGTCAGGTGTTTGATTTGAGATGAAGATTATTGGAATACAGCTTTGTGATAAGAGCGCTGTACAGGACTTGAACCAGAAGGAGAAATACTAACAGTGACTCCACATACTCTGAAGTTATCATTTTCTTACTTTCATATAAAAAAAGATATTGGAAAAAAAGAATTACAGAAGACTTGATTCATCCTACACTATACGTAGGGATGACCCCATACCTGTTTTAAAGACTCCACCTGTTTTTAAAGACCACCTTACCTTTTCTTTTCATCCTTACTATGACATAACAATACCACAGAACTATTAGATGTAGCAAAACATAAACACATTAGGATTGGAAAATCTTCGTGATGCTTCAGGGAGAAAGATGTTATATTGCTTTCCTAATTTAGAAAGCATTTCTGGTAAAATTACCTACCTGCAGGACCCTTTGTTACAGGAAACAGAATTTCAGTAAGATTTACTAAAAAGATTCTTAGGCTAAAATTAAAGAAAGTTATTCCTTTCTGAAAAGATGTCATGTTCTGAACTCATTAGCTTTCATATTTCCTTCATGATAAACTGGGAGGGTTATGCCAAGATTTATTTTACTATAGTAATGACTTCATTTGCTTTCATTTCCTGATTTATTTGTTAATTTTAAAATTAATTTGGGTTAATTAGATTCCTTCATAAAAGTGTATTATCAACTGAAATTAAATTCTTTATTCAACTCTAGTAAACTTTACAGACAGCACAGAGTCACTTTGGTAGTCAAGTTATTCCTTCCTTGGAGCAAAGTTTTCCTGAAGTGAGTGGTGCATTGTTAAAATTGAGCTAATAAAAGATCACTTCTTTATCAATATTTCCTTAATAACACCATTCAATATTGACTGTGAGGATAACAATTTACCAAGGCCCTGCAGAGCAGCTGCTGATGTTTTGATATTTTAAGGAGAGGATGCTACTGGTCACTATGGAAATAATTTCCAACTCATCTTGGCTCTAGCATAACCCATGATTTTCCTGTTTGTCTGAGGATGTTGCAGATACTCCTTCTGCTGGCAGTATAGACACCTCAGTTCCTTGTGGGAGCTGTCTGTATACCTTTCATATATGTTATCCTGCTCTCAGGAAAAAAACATTATCAGCATGCTCTACAGCCACTTTTGCATCCTGTGGAGACGTCAATTTAAGACTCAAAAAGAAATATGGGATTGAGAGTTTTTCTTCAGTTTGGCTAGTTCCCTAATCCTGGTTTTCCATTCTTTCTCTGTGTCCTCCCTACCTTTTTTTCTTACAATAGCTATTATCTACTACTGATCTTGTGGGACATGCTGTCTGTTTCTCTATAGATCTTCTGTACACCAAGGGCTCACCCAAGGTGCAAAATCATTTACCTGCAGTATAAACTGGGAGCTTTGCTCTCCCAGCAGCCAGAAAAGAGAAGATTGCCTACTCCTAGAAGCTTTCTACCCTAGACTGACTCACTAAGGTATTTTTCTCTCTCTATGGTTATATTAAGTAATGGAAAGAACTTGAGTCCAGAATTTTGCAGTGCTGTTTAAAGAAGAGTAGATTCTTAAAATGGAATGTGGTTGCAAAGTAATATACCTGTGCTGGGAGGTTTGTCATATGGAAAGCATAAACACATCATAAGGACAAGGCAAAAAAACTCCAACAAATATTTATGGGATAGAGGAATACAAAAATCTATGATGCTCAGCCTTGCAGTGACGATGGCATTAAAGAACTTCAACTGAACTGCAAGATACATAAGTCTTATGGTTAATAAATGGTAGTGTTAACACCTCAAGGTAGCTGAGGTTTCTCCACACTGAGTGTACTCACAATTTCCTCTGCATCATTGTGTATAAAAGATGTGATGCACAGCACGTGCACAGCATCACTTACAGCCTTGCTGGCCTCCAAAGCACTAGTATATGTTTTTATTCAAAGTCCCACTTGACATTAGAAATGACTGTAAAAACTTCACTTGGTTTGGTGGTTGGTTTTTGGCTTTTTTTTTGCTCTGTGTTTGAACTCTGAAGTTCCTCATGTCTTGAATGGTGTAAGCATGAGCTGACCATCCTGCAGAGCAGCATACTTGCTGAGTGGTTACTCAATTACCATATAGAAATGGACGCATAAAAAAATTAGATTGTTGGTGCTGATGATATTCACATCTTTTGGTTACAAATATGTAAGTATTAAATATTCACTGTTCCTTATAAAAACCTCCTAAGCCTTTAATCCTTTTGCTTTCTTACAATAAACATCTATTTTAATTTTGGTTTACTGGAAAGAAATGCAAAGCTGAATAATACTCTGTAATACAATGTCTAAATAAGTAAAAAGCTGGCATGGAATCAGTATATAATAATGGTGGCTTTACTTTGTTTCCTGCTTAGTAGCAGCAAGAAGCACAAGCGTAGGCTGGAGGACCATCTGCAGCAAGGACAGGGAAAGTCACAGAAACAGCCAGCAGACAGGGTTTGACAAAGAAATGCAAAGAGTCAAAACTGATATTTCATTAAGCAACTACTTTCAGAATTATCTCTCACTCTAAACACTGGGAGAAAAATCTGTCATTTCAACTTTGTTCAGTAACGGTGTGAAAGCTGACCTAATAGGTTAGGAATTGTGGATTATGAAGTTTGGACTCAGTAAGGTGTGTTTTGAGTGTTGTTTGCTAGCTAACTGGAGTCTTTTTACTGCTTTCAGGTTATTGCCAGTATTGCAGCTTCATGATTTCACCTCAAAATTCTTCCATTATCTTATTTTTAACATTCTTTTAATGAAGCAAAAATATTTACTTTTATTTAAAAACAGTAACTACATTTTCTGGCCTTCCTGGTTGCAAGACAGAGGAAAAAAAAAAAAGCATCTTCACAAACAGGAGAGTTAGAGAGAGGTCCCCAGGATTTGGTTGTTTATTTTAAATAGCTTTAGAAAATGTTTCAAACCCTATTTTGGATCTGCCTGGTGTATGACTCAAGAATCTTTGGAGTTGGCAGACTCCTGAGCTTCCTAGTGGTCTGTACATATGTGTCTTCAAACTGGCAGAAGTAGGTAGTTGTATAAATATTTATTTAATGTTAGTGAGCATTTTGACAGCCTAAATACAGACTGGGTGGATTGGGCTCTCAAATCCATCATTCTCATTTGCCTGTGGTTGAACTATTAAATTGTAGATGCTTTAGCTAAACACATATATATGTGAATTCATCCATTTCCAGATGGTTAAAAATTGGTGACATGTATCCTGTAAGGCATCAAAGAAGGGGAGAGGACTCTCATTTTAAAGAGGTCAAATACCTGACACAAATATTTTTGTTTCCAGAAACCAGTTCAAATTTTCACCAGTCAATTTTTTTTATTACTATTTAATTAATA
>WBNH01000833.1:0-47459 GCA_013401255.1 Urocolius indicus
AAAAAAAAAAGTAAAAATCCAAGTTCTGACTTGATTAAATGATCAGTGGCCTCTATTAAGTTTAAAGAGCAATCACAATATTGCCTTTACGTAAACCTTTCAGTGCTGAAAAGGGTAAAGGAGATTTAAGATATTGGCAATGCAGGTATTCTAAGTCTCTGCTATTTACAGAAGATTCCTAACACAGGCAATTCTTATGCTTCCTTACATGAACAATACTTACCTAGAGCTATTCCCTGTCTCTTTGAACAAATATTTACACTTGTAAGTAGCTCTACATGTGTGAGTAGTCTCTTGTGTGATTTCAATAGGGCTATTGACATGCTTGCAAAATTACAGTGAAGTTTCTAGGCTATGAAAAACCTGTACCTTTTCTACGTTTCTCAATTGGCTAAAACTTTTCCTATGCAAATATCTGAGCAAGCCCTGAAAATATCCAACATAGACATATATTTATATCTGTCAAAGCAACACAGAAAATATAGATTGAAAGTATTTATTAGAAAATCAAGTTTTGATTTTTTTGTATTGTGTAGTTGATTGCTTATTATTACAAAGCACAGTAGTAAACCAATGTTCAAGTATGTAATTTAACTCTACTTATCATATGAAAGAAATCTTATTTTTTCATGTTGTTACATACTTAGAACAAGAAGACCATTTGTAAGTGACTGCATTGCCATTCCATAGAATAATGTTCTCTGCCTCGGACATTCCCAAATCTGTCAGCAATCAGATGGATTTTTTGAATGGAAGATAAAACAGGCACTGCCATTCCACAACAAATACAAACAAGACATCCATCACTGAAATATTTGAAAAGAATCTATGAAATTTACTGCTAAAGATGTTAAGAGTCAAATATATTCAACAAATGATTTCAGCTTTCATAAGTTTGAGATCTGCCTGCCAGGAGTACAGAATGCATTTTCTTATGAAAAAAAAAAAAAGCCTTTAAAAAAAAAAAACACACCAGAAAAAAACCTCTCATCTTGTATTTATGTGCATACAGAATTTCAAAATGTCAGTTCATTAAATTTCGTGTAATTTTAGTTTTTATTTCTTTATCTGATGTTAGGAAACACTATATCTGATTTTATCACTTTTACGGCATCTGCTGGAGTACTGTCGTGACTATTCACCTTCTGGCCTTATTGGTTTCATTAGATCTTTGAAGAGCAGAAGGAAGTAATTCAAATCTCCCTCTGCTGGACCAGCAGAAAACAGCGACCTGGTTGCTTCAGCTGAATGTTCAGGTTTAGCTAGATACTAAAGTAGACATGGTGAGGTCCTACTTGTTACTGAAATAATCATAATGCCGTGAAGAGTTAAATCAACTTGAGTTACCCTTAATTTTTACATACTAACCCAGCATATACTGTTACTGTGGAACCATGGAAATCTGTCAAAGTTTTCCTTTACTTGTTGATGCTAAATCCTTACTGAATTGTTCACTGTCTGCGAAACTGAAATGAAAGAATCTGAATGAGGTGCACATGAGGCTTGAATCAGACCAAGTATTTATCTAGATAATCACAGAGTAATAGGTATGGATAAATCCTCTGGAAGTCATTCAGTTTGTCCCTTTTTCCTGAGGCAGAATCAACTGCATATGTGTAATTTCTGTCCTCTGTTATCTCTGAGTCATAGCTGTTCCCAAAGCTCTATAGTTTTCACACTTCTCCTTGTCATTAAAGTATATAATTTGTCCTCAGATAATTTAGTTGAGGTTTTTGTTGTTTTTTTTCCCCAAGATCTGTCAAAGATTAAAGAATTCAGAAATAAAGCTTTAGAAAATGCAGTTATTACTTAAGACAAACTCCTACTAGTTTCAGTGAGTACCTGTTATAATAACAGGATTCTGAAAGCGATAATTCTGTATTCTTCTCACACACTGCCTTCATAATTGCATACACTCACATCCCTGCCCTCCAAACTGATGATTCTTATCAGTTTAGGTCTTCTTCATTGGTATACACTTCATCCATTTAGCCTTTAATTCTGAGATTTTGTTGGCTATTTTGGCTATCTTTGAACACTTAGATGGTGGTTTTGGAGATTTGTCAATGAGGACTCCAAATTGTTCTTCCCAAGCAATAACTGCCTGTATATAAGAAAAGATTAGTCAGATAAGCAATGTCTTTTCAAGGATATCTCATAGTTTAAGCTACTCAGACAGGATCAGACTGATACTAAAGCACAGTAGTTGTGTGCACCAGTTCGATTTTCTGTGTGTTCCAAAGTTGTTTTTTTAAGAAGAGTTCTAGACCTCCAAAGTGACTGAAAAAAAGGAAGCATTTTTTTAAATTCAAAATGTAAGAACAAACTATTTAAAAAAAGCTTTTGAAGTTACAGTTTTCTGCTGCTACTAAGAAAATGAATCTCATAAAAGTAAGCACTGAAGCTCAAGAAAGAAATTAAAATGTCACGTTTGGTTCAGTCAGCTTCTTTGAGATTCTATTTCTCACATAAATGGTGATTCAATACTATTGCTAATGCTTACAACAAGTGACTGAATTTTACTTCCTAGTAGCTTTATGTTTAAATTTTTAAGATGAATTAAGAATCATGGCTATGTCTTGCCTTTATAATAGGAAGGCCGTTAAATCTAGCATTATTTGGCTTATTTGGAGAAGTATCTTGTATGATGTAGGTGTGGATAGTGTAGTCAGTGTTAGCCAGTGATTCATACAATAACATTTTGATTTTGAAGATGATTATTGTGCCAAGACATATAAAAAACCTCAACACATCTATAAGAGGAAAAGTTCATACTGTAATGTAATTTACTCAGTGACTGAGTGGCAATGGAAGGAAAAGAGCATGGGATGACTGTAGTCAGAAGTGATATGTAGTCTTTCAGGATACATGAAAGTAGATGCTGAATTAAAAAATATTTTGAGAGTATGGATATTCTCAATGATAACACAGTGAAAGCTTAGCAGCTCTAGAGGTCTAGTATATTGTCTCTAATGGATATTGAAGGTGATCTGTCCCCCTCAGGATTGATGGTCAAACTATTTTCATTCTCATTGTCAAGAAAACTTGAGGTAGCAGAGTAGATTTCCTGACAGATGCACAGCACATTTACACAGTGTAAGCTCTTTCATCTAAAAGTAATAAGTACTGGTTTATCACTGGCATGTGGCTATAAGTCCTTTTAAAACCTTGCATCTGTCATTAATTTTTTAAATCGTAGTCACATGATACAGTATATAAGAGTTTATGATGGCATTACCTTTATTGAGCTAATTTTAAAAAATGCAACGTGACAGAAGCATTAATAAACATTCCTTTCAGATTTGCTGCCTTGAATAACCTTTACTACAAAATCAAAAATGCACACTATGTTAATGTGAGTTAATTATTGCATCTGAATAAGTATATAATATATTATGGTACATTTTTTGATGACTCAAGTCAGTGCCATTTTGCCCAAGACAACTGTTAATGGTGACTCAGAGTAAATTGGAATTAGAAGGTTTTGGTATGTCTTGACTTTTGTAGTATGTCTGATCCATAGATGCAACAAAGCAGCAGTGAATCATATACTCTACAATCCTCCATTTCTTTTTTTGGTACAGTCACACCATCAAATTGGTTTATCTAGTAGAATTTTGCATATATAAGGAAAATTGTATTGCATTTAACATTTTTTATACTTCTATCTTGAGCTACCTGTTACCAAAATTGGAAGACAATTTTGTTAAAAGCAAGTATATCATATGCTAAAAACACGTGTCTCATCTGAATGGCAACATAACAATTTGAAAAGTTTAATAACTCCTGAAAAATACTTGTGTGCTTTCAAATAAAAAAACTTAGCCCAGATGATGAGTTTCAGACTAGCTATAAAATTAACTGTTTTAAGTAAATAATTTGAACAACTTACTAACAGAGTTATTGCATTCTTTTCAGAAGCAATCTTTAATGAGAGTTTGATAGGTGGTTAAGAGCAGATCCCTGAACTGTATTTCAGCTGTGGCTTTTTTTCCTGTTCTAACAGTGTCAGAGTGCTTTCCATGGTTAGTATGTTTTTCTGAGACTAAAGGTGAGCCTTGTTGCCCTGAGAACCTCAACTGGTTATGTAGAAGTTGTCTAGCATAGGATAGAGGTTTAACAGCTGAAACCTGAAGACAGTGAAGCCTTTATCTCTAACAGGGAAGTAGAGCTTATTTTGCACAGTTCCTCTTTTAATCCTCTGTAGACTGTAAGTATGATTTCAGTTCCGGTATGAATCACCCTCAGGCAGCAATTACCTGTCTTCCTTGATGTTTTGTAGCATTCCGTCTCATATATTTAGATGCTCTGGCTTGCATCTAAGCTATCCTACTAAAGCAAATGAAAGATACAGTCACTGAGCGTGTCCAAGGAGCACATAGTTTAGTGCCAGGGCAGGGACTGATGGTTAGTTATGCAGGCTGTCAGGTTGAAATTGCATTAATAGTAACCCATTGTAATTTTAAGATTTCGCTTTCCCTAAACAAAAAAAAAAAAAAAATGCAGCAAGTTAAAACTTTGCCTCAATCACACCTTAACTGCAAAACATTGAGATTATTGAAGTTGGGATTTAAAGATTTATAGAGGCTTAGGACGAGAGGATTTATTTCAGGTTTTATTTCTACGTAATGCTTCTTAAACTTGAGAAAACCATATGTTTCTCATCAGAAACTGTAAGGAGAGGGTAAAGAGTTAAAAGATTTACCTGGCCTTTTATTAAGATGGGCAAGGAATATCACAATTTTCCCTGATACTTTGCAAAGGACTTTAATGTTGTTAAGAGAAACTATTGATGATATGCATACTGTGCTTCTCATAGACACACAGCAATAAAACTAACAGGAAGTGAGACTTTTTAATACTGTTTGTTTGCAAGACAGAGTGCAGTGGAATTTAAGACAAAAGCCTTTACACAAGTAAATTCACCACCATATTTACATGCTGTTAAAAGAGGCATCCTTTATTTTACATCAAGGGTATCCTTTAAATTTCTCAAAATAAAAGATCTTCGTTGACAAACTTTGGGCTTTATCTGGGATGTTGTTGATTTGCATCCTCTAATGTTTCAACAGATTTGTTACTTAGACTGAATGTTTTTCTGGCTGTTTCAGATTAAAGTTTTGTGCTTGGGAAGGGGGAGTTTCAACACCAAGTGGAAGAAGCTGAAGCTACTGTCACATTAGTGCTGTTTCTAACTATTGTTTCTAACTCTACAGAAATGCAAACTTGTCAGTAAGTTTGTTAGAAATGTTTTTCAGAATTAAGCAGTTATCATTTATGGGGTTTTTTTTCTCATTTTTTTGGGGGGGACAGGGAGATGTATTTGGTATGTTTTAAATTTTGTCATTTTACTGTTGTTGGTTGTTTGGGTTTTGTTGTTTTCCTGGGGCTTGTTAATTAGAAATTAATTGTTTTTATTGTGAATTCTGGAACTACTGATGACAGAAGATTTCAAGTAAATTAGTTAGAGAGTTTAAATAGTACATATACATGGTTATATATAACTTCTTTAGTCCGTTTCACAGAATCACAGAATCTGAATTTGCTTGATTTTGAATAGTATCTCCTGATTGCAATATAAAAGTATTTGTAGCGAAATCCAATTATTGCTTCCTTCTAATACCAGTACAATTTTCTGACTGCAGTTTTCCAGTTATTGCGCTTTCAGAGGTAGGAAGCTCAGATAAAGTCTCAGTGTCATTTGTTTTATCAACACATGTGCCAGTTCTGTAACAGATCGTCACAATTGGTAATCTCTTCTTTCAGAAATCTCAGCCCACACAGTAACATCCAGAGAGAAACTGTGCCTCAAGAGTTTAATCTAATCAGACACCAAGCCAGAGAACAAATTCTCCTGCTGCTCACACAGCTATTTCTAAATGCAGAAGCTTATGTGATAAAACCAACTACAAAACCACATATTTTTTCAAAGTCTGATCACATGCTAAGGAAAATAACTTGGAGGAATATGTAGAAAAGCTTTGCTGCTGCTTGTTATTGTACTGCAAGCACTGAATCTTGTTGCAAGGATTATGTACTGTAAGAAATGTCAAACTGTGAAAACGCCTAGGAATCAAATGAGAAAATATGCATGTAGTATAAGGGCCATTCCAACAGTGAAGAAAAACATTGTCTCTATTTTCCAGACTGATTATACTATATTTACATTTCATAGACTTTTTAATGTTCTTGTGGTCTCTTATAGAGACTATAACAGCATTTTGTACATGCATGTTTGTTTTGAGGATTCTGAACTTTGATCATTTTATGGCACTGTGACATGCTATAGCATTTTAGTACTGGTGGGATTTAAGGATCATTGGAGTACAAACAGTAACTGTAATCAACCTCCTTTTTATAGGCACTGTATGTGAGTTTATGACACTACTCTCATATTTCTGCCCAAGTTAAAGCGCTTGCACTAGAAGTGTTGTCTTCTGTCAAGTAAAGGCCCACTGGATTAATGTTTAAAATTTGCAGTTCAAGTTAGTCTCTCATATGCAGTAAACAGTGTCCAAGCTTAAAGGTTTTTTTTTTACTTTAAACCTTCTCCTGAGCAATGGATTATCAAGGATAGAGCACTTGTCTGATCATTACATTTTGAAGACCAGACAAATATGAAGAAACCTCTGTTATATAAATATACATCTATACTAGATGTATAGACATGTATATGGGAGGATATGCTCATATAAATGTGTGGATTTACTAATATGAAATCTCAGTTGTTTATTCAGCTATACCATTGATAATGCAAGAGGAATTTGAGCCTTCTGGGCTATCTAATTAATGATTCTATCTGGAACTCAAGCATCTCAGGACCGAAGGTATTTTCAGACTTCATAAGTTATTATGCCTTAGCTGAAGTACTTTTATTAAAAGTCTTTTAAGTAAAAACCCAGAATGTGAGATTTATCATTTAGAGACTTATTTAAAATTTAGATAATAATAATTCAAAGGAAAGGAGAAACAGACATCTGTGAGTCCTAAAGTTATTTTTATTCCACAGAGTATTGTCTGTCCTGGAGGGTAAATTCTAGAGGATAATCTGAAAACTCATAAAGAAGAAAAAAAAAAAAGAGAGAGCGTTGTACTGATATGTTTCCTATTTCTTGTAGCATTCTTAGAAACGGCCTATAATGAGAAAAAAAGAAAATCTTGTTAAGGGGTTTCATATCCAAAGAAAAAAAGTTCTTAATTTCTTATTTCTTCAGGTTTTCATTTTATGTACTCTGTTGCTTTTTAAACTTCATTGCAATCTGCAACTACTCTACAAAGTGTAAAACTTTCTGAGGTGAGTATACTCCAAAATTCACAGATAGAATTATAAATATTACCAAGAATATATTTTCCCTCAAACTTCATTTATTTGTTCTGTATTTTAATAGTATATCAGAATATTACACTTATGATAGGAGATTAGCACAATCTGCAATTAAAATTTTAATAGTAAGACATTGTTTGCACAACTTTTAAACAAGGGTAAACCCACATTAACCAAATAAAGAAATCTATTGTCTCAATTAAGGATACTGTTTCAGAGCACAATTATGTTGATAGCAAAATATATTGCATACTAGAATATCATCAAGAAATGCAGATTATCAGTAGGAAATATAATTAATAGTGGTAGTAACATTAGTAGCAGTAGCAGTATTTTAAATTATAATTTGATTAACCAGTAGTTACAACCCAGAAAAAAAAAAAAAAAAAAAAAGAAAGTGACAAACTACTGAGTAGATTTGCATTAAGTTATCCAAGTGAATCACTAGATGACTCCTTTGTGGAACTGTCTCTAAGCAGTGGATAGTAATGGTAACAAGGAAGTCTCAGTTGTAAATTACTTGAGTCAGCATCTGTTTCCTGAAGGCTCTTCTTGCAGGCAACTTAGCCAGTGCAGACTCTGGAGTGCCATCAGGCAAACAGCTGCCTGTGAACTCCTAGATGTTGAAGGCAAATATCAGTACACTTTCTCCTGTCTCACACTCCCTGTCTGTCAGGCTCTTCCCTTGCTGCCTTGCTGTGCTGCACTAAGATATGTACTACTCATTCTGTCATTCCTCATGCCAGGCATCCTGTGTCCGGTTCCATCTGACATAAGTCACTTACTGCAAGAGAGATGTGGGGTTGCAGCCGGTGGTTTGCTACCTCCAGGGACAGTACAGTCAAAAGATCCTTGGAGACGGTCAAGACAGCTATATCCCAAACCTACCATGTAACCTACCTGAATTTTACTTCTCATTGCATGGCCCACTACTAGTGTCTCAAAGGCTGAGAGAAGAGAAATTAGGATAACTTGAAAGTGTGTGTCACAAGTAATTTCTCTGAGAAGAACTGAAGTGAGAGATAGGACAGCATACTCCTGTAAATTTAGAAACCACATTTCCATCCTATTTCTATGGAGCAACTTGGAAATTTGTTAATTGATGGTGCTTCTTATTTTGTGGTGTTAGTCCTACTTTTTCCTATACAAAGCATTAAAGTATGATTTTGTTTGATTTTGCTTTTTTCATTGGGCTTTAGCTTGTAAAAAGTTCACTACAGAAATGAAACATGTTTTTACAATGACCATCACCTCTAAAACTGAACATTTGCAAGCACTGTTGAAGGCAAGGCTTGCACTCTAACCCAGTTTCATCATTGTGTATTGGTGAGACTTATTCATAGGTATTCACATATCTAGGTTACTGTTACTTTTGACAGTATTGTCTGTTTACAATGAAAGCTCTCCAGAAGAATGAATCTCTGATTCAAATCTCCTTGACTCTAATAAATTCCATCTGGAGGGAATAAATGTTTGTAAAAGCTCTAGTAAAACTGGGAGGATCCTTTATGCTGGTACTTCAATGTAGCCTTCTAAAATCTTTAAACATTTCCAAGACATATCTATTCTACTCACTTTCAAATAAGTTATTTATTTCAGTGGGATTCCTTCAAGCTTTGCAGCATCTTTTGCATGACAAAAACTAAGCTAGTAATCCGGATAGGATCCACATCATCAAATAGTATAATGTTTGGTCTAATTATTAGGCTAGATACCAGAAGGAGTTGGTTATGCAAGCTCAGAGACAAGGAGCTCTCAATGTTCAGCATCCTACTTCTTCCATTGATGTATAGCAACAATTTTGTGATTTAGCTAAAGCCCGTGATTGTGAGTTTTGTCATTAAAGTTGGGCAACAATTCCTGTTAGTTTACTGCACATGA
This sequence comes from Urocolius indicus, assembly GCA_013401255.1. NCBI lineage: Eukaryota > Metazoa > Chordata > Aves > Coliiformes > Coliidae > Urocolius > Urocolius indicus. Next base: position 9,206 of record WBNH01000833.1, read on the forward strand.
GGTTATTGCCTGGGCAACCTTACTTCTACATGTCCTAGATCCCAAATAAAGTATTGATTTCATATCCACAGTGTTTTCTTATATACTGTATCTCTATAAAAGTGAGTGTCTTATCTTAGGACACTAAATAACTTGAGAGATGGTTAAATCTCCTCAGCTCCTTGAGGGTTTGATTATTCAGTACATCACAGGAATGACCAAGTCCAAGACAACAAAATAAAATCTAAAAGCAGGGAATCTGTACAAAACATTGTAAACATACAAAAATACTAAAAAACTAAAAATTTCTACGGTTCGAAGTAACACCTGAACATTTTTCCTGTGATAAATAACTAAATTAAACATATATTTGTAATCCAAAACAATAGAAGAGCTTTACTCAAACCTATATATTTTGAACTCATATATTTGACAATTACTTAGAGTTTACTTAGAGTTTTATGATCCTCAAAGGAATGTTTTTATTAAGTATTTCCCACCTGATTTTATTTTTTTCTGATAACTAGCAGGTTGCATTCTATCTGTAGCTCAAGTGAGCTCTTCAGATTTAGAAGTGTCAGAATTTAAATCAAATAGTTCATTTCTGTTTTCCTCTCCAACAGCACAAATAGGTATTCAGTGTCAATGTAGGTGGATGACAAGCAGTATCTAGCTCTGGCAAAGCTGAAAGAGCCTGGAGTCACATAAATTCAGAAGACCTAGGGTATGCAAAGTACAGGTAGACTCTAGATAACTAGATAACTCTAGATAACTGACTTGTCCTGACTTGTGGTCTTCCAATCCAAGCTGTGTCTCTGTTCAACTCCTTTCTGCAGAGAGAGAGTGTGCAAACAGAAGGACTGCCATACATGTTGTCGCTCAATGAGTATGGAACTGGGACTTTGTCCAGAGACAGTTCAGGTTCAGCTTTCAGAGTCAGGCAAAGTCTAGAGATGAAATCAATAGTCCCTGAACACTTACGTTTCTTGTTCATGACACATTTAGTTGGTTGCAAGCACGTACCAATGACTGCTTTGGTCATCCCCCTGCTTCATCAGAACACAAGACTGAACAAGACATTATTAATGTTGGAGAAAATTTTCATGAATTGTCTAACCCCTCTTTAGCTCTGTTTTACCAGTCGAGTTAGGTCTGTAAGATTATAATTATTTTTTTAAAGTGCATTTATGTATGCTATGAAGTATATGCTTTAATAAACATTCAATAACAATTAAAAAAAATATTGTTTGTGATACAATAGCCTCATTGACTCTATGTTCAGTCATAAGCTAATGGGCATTCTGGCTACTGTTAAAAACCAGCTTGTTTTCACAGATGTCTTTCAGTGACTGTCATTCTGAAAGCTCTAAAAAAATTACAATCAGTATATAGTATTACCATAACTCTAAAAATATGGAGAATCATTGCTTTCATTTTTTTGTCTTGGCAACAAGAAACATAGACTTATATCTGTGGATTTTTTTCCAAACATTTAAGGAGAATTGAAATAATTGTACTTGATAGAAATATTTTGCATGTCTATAGGAATAAATGTGGTCTTTACTGTGCTAAGATATATGATTAACTATTGCCCTTTGCAGAAGAAATGTTCAAGTAATATTTATGGATATATATAGACAAATAAACACATCTATAAATCCTTATTCCAACTGCATATATATATCTATGTAGTATGTACACACATGCAAGCAATATCTGTTCCTGACTGTGTTTTGATTTGATTGCACAGGCATTAAGTTCTTCTATCACAACCATCTGTCATTTTTGCCATGTATACTGAATTAATTATAGGATTTTAAATTGTTCATTTAAAACAAACCACAAACAAAATTACTATTTGGTGAGAGCAGTTTACAAATAATACGTGTATTCTTACTGTGAGGACAGTAGCTACTTAGATTATTAAGATTCAGTAATTCCACTTGTCTCTGAAATTTTAGGTATATAATATTATGCCTTGTAATGTAAAGAAGTTCATGCTGTTATGTGCAAACCTCAAATCCTTCAGAAGTGCAGAACTATACACAAATCAATGTAAAGGGAAAATAAACTTAATCTTTAAACTTCATTTCCTCATGCAACAGTGGGAGATCAAACTTTGAATGGTTCCTTGAAGACAAATAAAATTTTGACATAAGTAGCAGCAATCCTCTGAGTCAATAGAAGAATACCATTCACATTTGCTGATGTAGAGCCTTGGATTTACTTTAAACCTTCTTTTTCCATCACAGGTACAGGATGCTTGCTTTTAGAAATCTTTTCTATTTCACACCTCTGTACATTTTAGGATTTTTTAAAAGTCTTTTTATTATCTCCATAAATGCTATTATATTTTGGGGGAAAGAGGCATATTGGCCTCTGTAAAACACTTTCTCATTCTAGTTTCATGCAGGATAACATGGAAGCAAACGCAAGCACTGTAACCTTCTCATCTATGTTTGGACATTCTTGACTAAGCTGTGTAATAAATATTAGAAATGGTCAAGCTATTATGTTAAGAAAGAAAACATATCATTCTAAATTAATTATTTCTGAGAGACTACACAGTGGAAATATTTGGATAAGAGCTTGCCAAGAGTCAGGGTTGAGCAGTCTAACTCATTATACTAATTGTGTTCTTTATTCCTTTGTTTTTATAGTCTGTACCAATTACAGAGACATTAGTAAGATTAGATGTCCCCAGTTTTGCCAATTATGCAACAGTACATTGTGACTTTTGATATGGATATGGTTTCAGTTGAAGAATATATTGAGTGGCTGTTACCCTTCCACTTTTCAAGACATAGCCTCTGACAGACACTAAACATGTGTTTGGGCTACTTTATGTCTTCATTTGCTCTCTTATAAAAGCTCTCCACCTTCCCATAAATTGCTAAACAATTACTCTAGTTATCATCTGCAATGTACATTTTAACTTCATCACTTATAATCTGAGTTTTTTTCTGAAGATTGTGAGCTCTTTTGATCTTTGAGATAAAAGTAAAATTCTCAGTAAGTATGCCTTTACTGGCATGTTTCCAGCTTTCTTCTCTTGTTCTCTATAGCCAAACAACTGCATCTAAACGTTTTAAAATACAGAGCTGTCACTATTTTAAGTACTCAATCCCATTTGCTCTTAATTATCGCACATTTAAACTGAAACTTCTCAATTTCTAAAGATGATATAGACTTGTATATATTCTAATTAGACAAACTAAATTCATTTTGACTACACAATAAAGTAAATCAAACAAACAGAAAGCTATGTAGGAAATAAGTGAAAAGAAAAAGCTACTTTATGAGTACATTAAGAGCTTTCAGTTTAATACTGAGAGGACTGGTGAAGCAGTGATTTGTTTGCACTTTTTTTTAGGCCCCATGCCAGGGGGAGTGACTATGACCAGAGAAGGCCATGTCCTATGTGAGGGACCTTGTATTCACAGAAGCTGTAACTGTGGAGAAGAACCTACACCAGAAAAGTTCATTAAGGACTGTGTCCTGTGGGTGGGACTCTGTGCTGGAGTAGGGGAAGAAAGCAAGGAATCATCCTACTCTGAGAAGAGAGAAGCAGCAAAGCCCATCTGTGAGAGACTGACCACATCTCCCATTTCACTGCCCCCTAAGCCATTGATGGGGGAGGAGGCAGAGATATCGGGAGCAGTGAGCTGGGCCCGGGATGGAAGGAGGGTTGGGGAGGGAGATCTTAAAGTGCTGGTTGTATTTTTCTAAATCATCCTGCTACCTTTTTGCTTTTTGTTATGTTCTGTTTCTTTTAGATAGTAGAATAAACTTTCCTGCTTTCCTCTCTAAGTGAAGTACTGGAGTCTCTTTTGCCTGGAACTGTAATTGGCAGTGAGCCCTCCCTGCCTTTGTCTCAATCCACGACATACTTAGTTATCTTTTTACTCCCATTTCATTGGCGTCTCCACTGTCCTAAGGAGAGTGGGGGTGCATGGGCAGCAGCAAGCATGAGACTGTTTTGGTGCTTCATTGTTGAGTGGGCAAAACCTTAACAGTAGGTCACATATCCTTTCCAGGTGTCCTGGGTTTGGCCAGGATAGAATTAACTCTCCCCAGCTGCTGCTGGGGGGTGTGGCCAAGCTGTTCAATCCCATGTGACATCATGCTCGGGATATAAGGGCAGCACCTGGGTGAGGGTGGTGGTGTGGCCAGTGTGGGAAGTGCAGGTCTGCTGTTGGGCAGAGTGCGGTGAGTATTGCTCATTTTTCTTTGTCCTTTGGTCATCATTGTAACTGCCTACTTACTGTGGTGTTCTATTAAACTGTCCTTATCTCAACCCAGAAAGTTCTACAACTCTCTCTTGTTTCTCCTCCCCATCCTGCTGAGTTGGGGAGCAGCGAGTAACTGGGTGGTTTGGTTATTGTTCAGTTAGGGCTAAACAACCACACCAGGGATGGAGTTGAGACTGATCAGTCTGTAGTTTTCCAGGTCCTCTATTTTGCTTTGTTTTAAGACTGGCTGACATTGGCCTTCCTCCAGTTCTCAGACACCTCACTAGTCCTCATGATCATTTGAAAATGATCAAAATTTTAACAAGCAGGAGCCCACATCTGCAATGAGACCACCTTCCCATTACCAGAGATGCAAGTAGAGAATGGTCTGATGGATGAAAAGCAGTAAGAACACTTTTTCTGGAGTGTACAGGCACTGCTCCCAAACCCCCAGTTCTATGCTCATAATGCCAATGTGAGCAATCCTCTGATTATTGAACAGGGAGCCAGGCAGAATCCTGAGATGGCACAGGAGTAGCTGGGTGAGCACTGAGTACTGTAAGAGGCTCTGGCAGGTTCAGGAAGGCTGAAATCTCCACAGATTTTAGCACATAAAAGGCAGCCAAAATATAGTCTAAACATTTTCTGAAATGCAAAACTCTCCTGTCTATTACACATGAAAGAGACTCTAGCTTGAAAGAGGGCACCTCCGAGGAAGTTGAAAGCATGACTATTTCCATCTCTCTGTGTTGTGTAAGACTGAAAAGACTCTTAGATAAGGGAAACCACAGTACAATCATGTGGAAGTGAAGCATATCGTCAGTTATAAAAAAACAGTTGGAGTGGAGCCTTTTAACCAATGTCATTATCCTTACACATAATTAATATACTCTGTATTAACTGTATATTAATATAATCACTATGTCAATGGATTGTTGTTACTGAAGATATATTTGCACTTTTAACTGAGAGATAAGTAGGGAAGGTCCTCACCTAGAACTGATTTTATTTTTCATGTTCTATTTATTTATAATCCCGCAGAGAAATATACTGCATAATGACTTCACGTTTTGTTCTCAGATAAATATATTATGAGGCTGCACATTGACATTTATACAATTTTATACCTCATGGCACATATGGAATAGACTTGGGAAATTAGTCTCAGATTTATAAACAAAACTTCTTACACAAGTGACTCATTTTAGTTGAATGTGGATGGTCTTTAATGGGAACACATATGTTTATGCTAAATAACCTGTAATATCAACTGAGGTGGCACAATTCTCTCTGCCATTAGGAAGATTGATTTTGCCTTGGAGTGCCTCTACTCAACAGAAGTACCCTTCAGGTAAGTCGAAAAAGTTATCAGGTGTATAGTGTAAATGAGCAGTGCAGATTTTGAAGATAAAAGAAATTCTAGCATGACATTGAAAAGCATTTTCTCTTCACTAAGATGCTAAACATTCATACATTAAAAAAAAATTAAAACACTAAGTAAGTGTAGTAACTGAATGTTTCTTATAAATTGCCTAACAATCAAGGCATGGAAGTAGAATTCTGAAGGTGTGAAAAAAAAAACCTCAAACCCAAGAAATACTGAAACTTAGACTTTCATATTACAAAGAATATAAGTTAAGGACATATATAAGCAAACATAGGACAAGATTAATTTTGCTTAATTGTTAGCAATATGCTACTGTAAATGTACTGTGAGATCAGATTAACTTTAGATTAAGGATAGCGTGGACTAAGTATAGGCTAAATACGGAGAAAGTTGGAAGATAACTTAGAGGTAATAAAATTTGTAAATGAATACAACAAATTTTACAAGATCTTTTTTAAAAATCGTTTTAAAATACTATAGTTAGAGACCAGACCTAATAATCATAGAATAATAGAATCATTAGTTGGAAAAGATCTTTAGGATCATCTAGCCTAACCACTAACCTAACACTGCCAAGCTCATCGCTAAACTAAACTATGTCCCTCAGCATGTGTCTAAATATCTCTAGGAATGGTGACTCCACCACCTCCCTCGGCAGCCCATTTCAACACTTAATAACCCTTTGAAAAAGTTCTTCCTGACATTCAGTTCAAACCTCTGGCACAACTTGAGCCCATTTCAATCAATAGAGGTCCAATATATTCCAATTATATAAGGCCAAAAATGCTAATGAAAAGCACAGGAAGGGAGGGCAGAGAAATAAAATAAGGAATATTGTACCATTTAGTTTTATTTTTATGTATTTAAATTCAGGTATTGAATTCTAGTTCTTGTAACCAGTTCCTCAGAATTGTAACACCTACGTCTACTTTTGGCTCTCTGAGAGGCTTTGTGAATTCAAGGTAGATACTTAGGGACTAGATATATATTCATACATATATAAAAATCACATCTTTGCTATATAAATGTATTTCATAGGATGAGATTATGCACTTTAGTATGGCATTATTAGCACTTTGAGTTGATAAACACTAAGTATAGCTTAAAAATAAATTAAAGTGATGATTTTGCCTTTCCACCCTGTTTGATTGAGGTTCATAAAGTGTTGGATAAGGACAGCGGAGAACTTAGAGAGGTAACAACACCACTCAGGCATTAAGTTATCCAGATCAAATAAGGTGTCATCTCACAGAATTACAGAATCAGAGTCTTAAGGATTGGAAAGGACTCAAAAGATAATCTAGTCCAAACCCCCTGACAGAGTAGGACCACCTAGTAAGCAACTCATCCAGGTGAGTTTTGAATATCTGCCAAGAAGGAGACTCCACAACCCATCTGGGCAGCCTGTTCCCATGCTCTGTCACCCTCACAGTGAAGAAACTTTTCCTTGTGTTTCTTTGGAACCTCTTATGTTCCAGCTTGTACCTGTTATCCCTTATTCTATAATTTGACAGCTACTTTGGTCACTACTCTTTCAAAAAGCACTCTGTTCTTTTAGCAGATAACAGTAGATTTTTTTTTTCACCTATTCTAAATTTTTGAAATTGTATCAACTTGTGCCAAAACTAAGTGGTAGAATAATCAGCTACTTCGCAGGTCCATCAAATTTTAAAAGAGGAATTCACTTTTGAGAAGGCTTTTTTTTTTTTTCAGTTTTCTTGAGACAGACAAATCATGTATTTATCCTATTGCAAAAAAAAAAAAACAAAACAAAACAAAAAAAAAACCAAAAAAAACTGGTGTCTCTCCTGGATTTTCCAAGTATTCACAGGAAATGAAAAGGGATTGCAGGGAGAGGGATAAATAGGAAAACTGATGTAATCACAGAACTGTCCAACATAAAAAGAAATATCTACAGTCCTAGGCCAGTTAAGCCAAAACCTCATTAATTGTTGATGATGAGCTGTAAATTCTGCCTATTATGAGAGAGATCTTGAAATGGAATGTACATCATGACAGTCTCCATAAACCACTTATCCCACAGTAAAGCAGCTTGCTGTTATTTCAGATATAGACATTGGATCCACTTCTTGTTTTGAAATGTAAAGGGTAGGAGAAGAAAGGTCCTCTAAACACCCAGAAGAAATCCATAGGAAATGTTGAAGCTCAGTTGTCAAACTTTAGAATACTATTAATAATAGTAACAATAACAGCAACCACCACCATAATGTATCACTGTAGTATTTGAATGGTAATGTATTCCTTATGATAATACTTGTAAACAGTGACTGCTAGTCATCATAGTGTCATTGGTATGTGCATTTAGGACACAGACACAGCTGTTATGGGCTATTGCCTTTAAGTCAGGAATAGGAATCATCCATATAGGGTGAAAAACAGAGCAACAGATAAAATTTTACATCTTATTTCTTTGTATTAAAGGGGAACAATATTCTGCAGTTAAAGAGATCTTCACACTATATTGCTGTTATCTATTTATCTATTTATGTAAACCAAAGTGTGCCTTTGGACTGAAAACACACTTTTATTCATGCTATCTGCAAGTTTTACATGTAAAGAAGATTTGTCATTTCTAAAAAAACAAAGTAGTTAGGAAACCATCAAAAATTTGCTGCATAACACCACTACTCTCCTCTGCACCTCTTTGCTGAAACACTCAGCAGCACTCTACACTTTTGACAGCGTTCAAAGAATGGTTCACAGGTTTAAATCTTTTATGTAACCATATTCAGTTCTGCCTGACATCTTCAGGGAGTGAAGACCATACAATACATTTATTATTGTTTCTCATGGAGACTTTGCCTCTCATCTTCTAAGGTGACTATTTTATTTTTTCACACAGAACAAGACAAGATCTGTGGGTGGTAGTATGAACCTTTCAGCATGCAAGCTTTATCTTGTAAATTTCTTTAGCATATTCCAGATATAAAAAGTCTTTAGAGCCCAGTGGAGCATTGTATTAGAGACCTCTGAGCAGGCTGCTATGTCTGTACAGTGAACTGCAGTGCTGAACGTACGTATTTTTCAAAACATCACAGCAGAATCAGCATAGTGCTGTGTCCCAGCTAAATAGATCTGTCTGTTAGTGAGACTTATTAGCTCTGAGCAATCACAGACACCTGTGCATTCATACATGTTCCAGATCTGAAGTTTAAACACATCTTCTGCTTCCTTGGGGAACACTACACTGCAACTTGTTGGGGTGAAAGTAATGCACCAATCCCTGTAGTATGGCCACAGAGCTCTCCTACAGAGCCTGCAGAACTCAAAAGACAAAAGCACCTCAATCCTTCCAAGCCTATTTCCCTTGTCAACAAAAAGCAATTTAAAGAGCTCCATGATTACCAAGCTTCAAAGACTAAGGTTAGCAACCTCCTGGTCATTGTTACCTGCAAAATAACCAGTATTTTGCAGAGTATATTAGAATGCTATCAATACAAAAATCTATACATTACATAGTAATCTACTAGACTATTATTACATTCTCTCCCCTTGAGATATTTTTTGTTCATCTACAGAGAAAATGTTTGATAAAAATGTGCAGATACCTACTATAAACAGCTCTGCACTGATTGCATCTAGAGGAAATTTTACCTTTAATAATTATCCTGTATCTAGATGTCAGTTCTGAAGTTTATTTAGTATCAGAGAGGGTTTTATAATATTTTTTCTTCTATGTCCATAAAATATGGATCTAATATAAAATGCATTAGAAAAGTCATATCTCTTGACTCTGTATGGCTGACTTGTAGTAATGAGTTAAAACTTTTTTACCCTTACCTCTTTTGGTTCAGCTTTTGGAAGAATACTTGATGTACTTAGCATTATCGTTGCTTAGTGTGAAAAACTTACTCTGCAGTTTCAGAGGCAGCTATCGAACATATCAACTAATGTGCACATTTTATGTCTGTACATTTCTGAGTCCTTCTAGCTGCACTCTGCATATCTGCGGAGAAACTATTTTCCAGCAAAGTCATGCACCCTGATTCACTGTACAACTGTAAAGCAAAGGGTGTGGGTTAACAAAGAGCTTTGATATGCAGTTGTCAGATCTGCAAGTATTTCCAAACACCACTGCACTTTCACCACTTGTTACAGAATTATCTCAGAAATCTGCACCAGTGTGTATTAAATAAATGTGGCATCTTTCATTCAGTGTTTTTTTCTGTATCCATGGAGTAGGACTAGACAGATACTGAAATATTTAACTTCTCTTGCTGCCTTAGTAGCTTTACAAATACATAACCCAAACACAAAAGCAGTATACTATTTTCTTCCTGGGAATACTGCCTCTGAAAGATATCACTTGCAGGTATAATGAAGAGAGAATGGGAAATGTGTTCTGCTTCAACTACCAGCCCTAATTCAGCTTTCTAGAGCTATTGCTTTGATACTGTATTGTGATGGCACTGGAGTGCTAAGCCCAAGTTCCCTCTGCAGCTAACACTAGATATTACTGTGGCAAGCTGGTATTCGTTTTTGCTCAAAAACAGCACAATGAAATTTAACTATTGGCAGGCATTATGGATAATGTGAATGCTGATGACTAGAGGTAAAGACTGCAAACTAGATATCAGCAAAAGATGAGTCTATAAGGCTGTATTTACACTTATTCTTGAACTAAAAGTTTATTCCAGAAACATAAATGCAATATTCAAACTCGTTATATAATTGTTTTGCCAGAGGATATAATAGAAAGACCTGTACATTAAAAATTATAATCTAAGAATCATAGAATGGTAGGGTTGGAAGGGACCTTTAGAGATCATCTAGTCTAGTCCCCCTGCAGAAGCATGTTCACCTAGATCAGGTCACATAGGAACATCTTCATTTTCACAGAAAATATTGTAAGTATAATTAAGTATTTAAAGAACTATCAATGGTGCAAAGTAAAAAATATGCTGAAGCCAACTATTGCAGTAATTTTACTTCTCTGACTATTTTTACAGCTCTGCTGATTTAAGCGACAGGCACAGACGTCCACACTAGCAGACCCAGAGGCAAGATCAGGGCACAGGGTGGTTCATAAATAAATAAATAAATGAAGAAAGTCAGATACCTTTTGGGCCTGTGAGATTTGCAGGTAACAGTTTCTCATTTGAGAGAAAAAAGATAAGTCCTAGCTTTTAGTAAATACAAATAGTTAAAATAATGTTTCCTTACAAAAATGTATGTACATAGCACAATAATAAAAAATGGCCTTAGTCATGATGAGCTATTTATATGTCCCAGATATGCTACAGTTGAATCTGAGTCCTGGTCATTGAGGCAATGATCCTTCAGCAGCAACTGTACTGTATGGTGTATCAGTCCACCCTTATCCCCTAGGATATTTCTGTTCCAAGAGCCACTGCCGATACAAATGTTTATGCAGCCACTGAATAGATTGGATTGATGAACTAATTTATCCTAAATTATCTCTGCCAAAAAGTGTTTGAGCTCTTTTACAGCTGGATTGATTCCCCACTTTACTGCATAAACAGCTGGATGCAACTGTGGGTAGCAGCAACCACAGAAGTTGTCTTGATAATGGGAAAAAGTGCCTGGAAATAGAATGAATATTAGCTTATGCAGACATGTCACTGAAAGTGAATCTACAATCTAGGAAATATATTATAAAGATGCATCTGTGATAGAAAATGTGATACATCATAGATTTTATAAATTTAGTTAACTAACTTCCAAGGTTGCAACTTCTTTTCTAAATAGTAAAGCATTTAGGATTAAGTTGTATTCACTCATCTATTGAGACTGCTACTCTCTTTTATTTTCAGGTTACGTGAATGGCTACTCAGCATCATTCAGTAAATAGAAATGTAAACACGTAAAAGAAAATTATATTTAAATTAAGGTATATTAGGACATAAATATTTATCTTACTATTTGTTTTTGCTGAATAGTGTTACATATAAATACATTCACATAAGCAGAAAACAACATAAAAATCTTCAGTGAGTAAAGATTCTAATACTACTTAAGTAATAATGTGATGGTTACCCATGCATAACTACTCATAAATATGTAAAAACTTAATTAAAAACAATATATTAAATGAATCATAACACAGAAATATATCAAAGGCTACATCACAGCATTTAGCTAGAGCTTTGTGGTTTGTGTAGAGCTGCATTGGCCCTGGAAATTTTAAGGTAAAATTTTAACTAGTAGTACTACAACTTATAAAAAAATCTTTGACACAGAAGGACAGCACTGAACTATTTCTCCCCTCACATACACTTGAGATGCTTTATGTTGGTTCTGAAGGGAAATGGAAGCTTGGAGCATATGAAACTTTTTTTAAAATTTATTTTCCTTTTATTTTTTTCCCTCATGTTTCCAATTGCAGGAATACTGTATCAATGAATATCCTCAAGAAAAGAGAAGTTAGGATAAAGCTCTTTGAGTCATCTATACCTCATGATGCTTGTACAAATAAATCAGAAGAATGCTATGAATAAGGTATATAACCACCATTTACATCATTCTTACCATTTAGGTGAAGCTGGTTGATTTCAAGATGTATATGAATATTTGCAGACTTTTTTGAGAACAGAAATCAATCACTGTGACTGCACATTAACCTCATTTGTATCTCTGCTGCTGTTCTAACTAATGGTTTCCTTGGAATAAATATTTCTGGAAACGAGTTTCAAGTAAACATTAGGGAAAATTATAAAATTTAATCTTATATTCATACTTTCATGTTTATCCTGATTGATTGCAAAAGCAAAATTGATTCACACCATGACCTGTCTAAACTGACCAGCTAATAGTTTCACTATTGAGACCTGACAAAGAAATGCACAAATAGAAGTTACATCAAAATATATTACAGACATCTTTTTTCTGGTGAAAAGTGGTAGATAAGAATTGTATTTTGTCTTTCATTTACGCAGTGATATTCAAGCAGTACTTATCTGAGATTGTTTCTCTAAGGTGAACATGTTTCCTGAAGCCCAACCACAACAAGACTGAGGCAAGAAAGCTGAGGCTAGAGAAACAGGTTGAGAGTGAGCAATATGGATGTCATTGATTTAATAGTTAATTACCATAGTGTAGTTACTATGAGGATCTCGTAGTATGTATAACAGAGGAATAATTTTAAACTTCCAGATGGCATTTGAATTCATACAAGTGCTCCAATCAGCTTTTCATTTTCTGTAGTTTCACAAGTGTAGTTAGCTTCACATATTTGTATTTTCTATGCATTGTACAACTGTACCATGCATTTAACAAACTCTGCCATATAGATTGTATATTCTATTACATATAGCACAAATCAATAGCAGGATACCAAAGTAATGGAAATATTTCAAACAATGTCTTTGACTAAAAATCTCGCAGCACCATACCATATGTTTCTACTATTCAAGAGGCAAAGACGTTGCAATGCTAAACAAATGTTCAGAGATTGTCAGTGGTTGTCCATTCACCTTTTCATGGGATTTAAAGACATTGTTATGATGTATATCAGTTTGAAATGTCCTGAGATTAGCCTATAAGAGAAATTGCTTCACTTTTCCTGTTCCTTATTAGCCATTCATTCAGCAGAAGTGTTTTTATGGATTTTTGTGCTTTACAAAAAGTAGAAAGTTGGTAGCTAGACTTCTGTGATGTAGACTGTGAAATTTTGAAAGTCCTCTGTTCTTGAATATAGTCATCCTAATGTTGTGGTTCCTCAGGAGGAAAAAAAAAAAGGAAAGATAGAGAGTCTGTTTGATAAATTATGAAATAAGGATAATGATTTATGTTATTCCTATGGAACAGGTTATTTTTGCATTTCTGAGATTTACATTATTATACTTATTCCACACTGACTAACAACTCAATTATTGTAAGTAAACAACTCAAAGGCAAAACTGCTAAAACTTAATTAACAAATGTCTTGAGATTTGATGTATTTTTTTATGGTGCCAAATAATTCAGGAGCATCTTTTCCCAACACTTTTTTTCAATACTTACTTTCCAAGACTTACAGTAAGATTTATGCTAATTGAGGAAATAACAAGTCAGAGTAAGACATGCTCCTTTAAATCACGTAATTTAATTTCTCACCATAACAACTTATGAATTTCAGAAAATACGACACTGCTCATTAAAATCAGAAACTGTCTTAGTAGTAGTTGCAGCAACCATTGTTATGACAACAACATTGTTAACCAGCTAATTGAGAAACATTTACAGTGCTGCTAACATTGAAATTTTGCAATTAGTTTTGTGCTATCAGCTTGCTGTTCCCACTTCAAACCCAACTGGGTCACCAAGCTAGGGTTAGGATATTCATTAGAATCTGCTGAAAGAATCCACTTTCCAAAGAACAGTAAGTATGGGTTTTAATTTACACCTGTATAATTGGAAAAATAAAGTAATAATGTAGAAATAAATTCCATTCATTTGGTTCCCAGACCTCAGAAAAGCACTAGGAATATAAGATCTTCATCATCATACTAATCTGATGATAGACAAGCAATGATTATCTAACCTGCTGTGTAATGCTGGTATAATAAAATAACTATCTAAGATTACTAGAGATCTAGCTATACATACAGAACACTAATAGAACCTTAATCAGGACAGTTATTTGAAGAACCTGTGCTTTCCTTCAGGAAGAAATGAGTTTATGCATGTCGTGACTGGGTACCTATTGGGACCTGCAGAGAAGCAGGAATCTCAAGGGGACTGAAGATCTTAAAGTATGGTTTAGCCAAAAATCTCAAGGAAGGGTCTATGAGAGAGCCTAAACCAACAGTCCAAGGGATAATCTCAAGGTCTGTGTCAAGTCATTGGAAGCCATTTGGAATCATCAGCTGCCAGTCACCTTTTTCAGGACCTTCACCTCTGCTTGGCCATTACGTGGATGGCACTTCTTTAGGGCAAGCAGCTCAGTTGAAAGTATATCAGCTGCACCTCCTGTCTGTAAATTTGTGCTAGAGGCTCCATTCCTCCACAGAAATTGCACACTGGCCATACAATTGTATATGTCAATGGCATACATTTTACACAGGCATACATGAGGCAAGATGTCTATGCTCTGTTAGTTTTAGTGTTGAAAAGTAACTCTTGAATTTTTTACATGAATGTTAATGGTAAGTTACATTAAAATGCATGCATGTAACAATAAAAACATAAATAATTGCCTATGGTAAAAAAAAAGAAAACAGTTCTAATGAGGTGAAGTTTATGGAATGTTTTCATTACTAAATGTTTGAGAAAAAACATTCTCACATTCTCAGTTCATTTTCATTGGATATTATTGTGGGGTTTTGGCCTACATGTGACTTCAGTACCAGTTTTCAGGCATTTATACTTAGTAATTGATAACTAGGTTGAAACATCCAAGAGCCTTAGTATTGGCTACCTACAGTTCCAAATTCTCATAATGCTCTATTTTAATAATTTACTTAAAAAAAGAAAAAAGAGCCATAAAGCATGCAAATTTCCATGCTTTGCTGTACAGACAGCAATTAATAAAACAAAACAGCAGTCTCGTTGCCTTCAAATAATCTTTTTCCAAAGAAATATTCCCCAAAAGAATAGACTTCAGTAAAACCCACTCTATTTTCACAGCATTTCCTTATGTATGTAACTTGTATTACTTAAAATTCACATTGAATCCATGTTCAAGAGCTATGTTCAGAGTAGCATTTAGAAAAATTGAAATGCTACCTGACAAGATGCAAACTATACATTCACTGAAAATAAGCAGTCTGTGGATACTGACATGAAATTCCCTGTTGCTTAATGTACAAGCTAGAAAAGAGAGTAAAAGTAAAAACAAAAATCTGAAATTTAAGGAAGTCAATAATATGAAGAGGATACAATATATATATTTTTTTTACTTATTTTAAAATATTTTGAAAGCTGTATTTGTTGAAATTACAAGTATTACAAACCTGTAATTAAAAAAAACCCTTAATTTATTCAGATTCATGAGAGATAACTAAAGAAATTAAAGTTAATATCACTTCTTATACTACATTCCTTACTATCATCTCCAAGATGGAAAGAAATCATAATTTAACCTCAAAGGATAAGAGTATCAAATAAAAGCATTTTACTTCCTTCTTCTTTCACCTGAATAGTACGGGATACCCTTCATAGTAGAATATTATATGACTTGCCCGAAATACTTGTCATTTTGTAGTTATTTAAGTGTGTCATTATCACTCTGAAATTAGCTAAATTAATCATATAAATCTTACAGAATATAACATTGTCACATATATGTTATGTTATACAGCAATTAGCTTGGAAACAAGGCCAATGACCATTTGCATGGTAATGAAGCATTCTTTCATAAAGGTGTCAAAAACAATCTAAAAGGCTAATGAAATTTCATGCAAACCACCTGCTGGTCACCTTCACTTCAATTAAATGCCTTTGGGAGAAATGGGAGAACCTTTCATATTAAACAGAAATTAGAATGCGGATAAACACAGAGCAAGCGATAAGTAATGAACAAAATGGAATGTGAAGGATTAAGACCACTTGTGCTCTATAGAAGATGAACTGTGATTCTCTGTAACAAGACCCACATTTTGTTATTGTTAGACATTCAAAGGACAGTAGAGTCACTTCTGCATGACTTCAGGATTTTTGTGGTTTCTGTAAATGACTCTATGCCAGATCACAGAAAAGTATAAAGAACAACAAAAGAAAAAACAGAATAAACAAACAGCTAACACAAAAATATTGAGAATTCAACCTTTCATTTTCAAAAAAGAGAGTTTG
Organism: Urocolius indicus; assembly: GCA_013401255.1. Taxonomy (NCBI): domain Eukaryota; kingdom Metazoa; phylum Chordata; class Aves; order Coliiformes; family Coliidae; genus Urocolius; species Urocolius indicus. Next base: position 25,556 of record WBNH01000833.1, read on the forward strand.
TTTCCCTGGTTAAAATATTATCACTTACACAGACACTCAGAACTACAGCATTTCATTGAAGCCTATAGGCAAAGAGATAAATATGATTTACTTATTTATATTCTTCTAGAGAGATGTAGTTTTTAGGTAAGTAGTAACATTAATAATTTCTTATTGTCATATATTACCATCATGAGTCAATTTTCACTCAATAAAATTTCATCTAGGTATTTAAAAGTACATCATATTTTAACTCCAGAAAACTTTGGGCAATGTCACTCACTAAAGCTTCTTAAGATTTTGTGGATTAATAGTCAACTAAAGGACTTGAGAAGAAAGGGGTAAAATAAATGTTCACTTTCCAGTCACATATGACAGGGATTTGTACTTAGACTTTTGCTGTTCACCATATTAAAAAATAATATGTAGAAGGGAGTAATTAGTGGGATTACAAAGTTTCGTGGTGATTCAAAATTACTGAGTATAAGAAAAACAGCTGTCTCTACAGACCTACAAAGTATACCATGTTATCAAGAGACTAAATGATAAAGTTGCAGATGATACTCTGGAATGATAAATTTAAAGTACCCTATATGATGAAAAGGAGCTCTAAACATATGCAGTGGCTGATAATTCTAAGCTACCTACTTTCTACAGAAAAGAAATCAGAGAGTCATTGTGAGCAGCATTAATCAAAAATATTGGTTAAAATGTAGGAATTGTTAAGAAAATAATATAAAATGGAACATTATACATCATTACTCAACTGCATAAATCTACACTGTACCAACATCTTGAGTATTGGGTATTGACTCATGAGAGCTTTGTTGCCACTACTCAAAAAAGTCAGAGGAAATAACTGCCTTCTCAAAAGTAAGGACTCAGTTGAAATAGGATGTAGAAAAATAGACTTAAAATTTGAGAAGAAACAACAAAGAGGAAATAACTATATAATCATGAGACGCATGTAACAATATAATAGTGATGCATATTTCTGATACTGAAAGCACTAAAATTAATGCAAAGAAATCTTTATGCAGAACTTGTTCCATGCTGCAGATAGACTGTGTAAGAGCTTTGTAGCAAGAGAAAGTAGTTAATGTCAAATTATAAATAGATACAGAAAGCAATTAAACATATTAATGAAGTAAAAACTATTTAAATTTTTAAACAAAAAGATATTATCCTGAACTTAAGAGGATTCTAAGCCACAGAGCACTGGAAGAGGGATAAGCGTTAATGTATATTTTATATTCTTTGCTGGAGGACTGCTATCGGCTACTGTCATATAAATAATGGTTTTTCATGACCCAGAATTACTTATGGTTCTTTATACTAACAAGTCATATGCCCTTGAGAAGAGAATTCATGTGCTCTTGTGAGAAGCAATTGTGCAAGAAAAATAAACGGCCTCAACTTTAGAGGATAATGGAAAAATGTTTCTCTTCTTCAGAATTTTATCCTGTAGTAGTCTTTATGAGTATATTTAAAGCTTAACATCTATTACTACTGTGTTATTATTGGTTATATCTAGAAAAAAAATCCATATATTTTAAGTCTTAAGTAGTGAAGCACTATTATATTTACAAAAGCATTTGCGTAAACATTTTCCATGTGCTGGCTATGCATTTATGAGTGCAAAATAGAAAACAGATGATTCATTTGGTTTACTTGTGTGTTTAAATGCCTGATTTTAAACTATATATAATTTTACTCTTAGTCAACATGTGTGTACTTGAAATTTGTGTGTATAATTTGGAGATCTTGACTAATTGCATAGCTGTTCTTTACCTTTTTTAAGTAAAATAAATGAGAATTTATAAATATTACATATAAAAGGACAAAATCAATCTTTTCATGCTTCTAAGACATCATTAGAATTAACAGAGAATAAAACAGTGTCAGCTTGTAAAACAAAATTACTTTTACCTGGAAGTTTTCAGTGCTACCTGAAAGAGAAGGAGAAAGTGAACATCACTTCTTATAAGAGTTCCAAAGGTTGGGGTGTGCATGAAAAGAAAAAGTAATTTTGCAGGCTGTAAGTAGAAAGCCAGATGCCTTCAATTTGGCAAGCTAATATGTCTTGATATTTTGCCAAGAGTTCAAGAGAAAATTATCCTAGATTAAAAAAGTGATTTAGAATTTCCAATGGAAGAAAAAAATAAAAGGAAAACAATGTTTCTAGATCTATTAAGGCTAATTTCAGAAGCATATAAAGATGAGTGCCTAAATTTCCTTTTGCCTGTTTCTTAAAGAAGTATTGTCCAAATAACATAGTGATTATAGTAAAATTAACATAATAAATGGTATATTTAGTGAGATAAAATTTATCAAATTGATTCAATTTCAATTTCCCGTTTTTCTTTGTGCATTTTAAATTACTTCTAAGCAAGCATTTAATGGGATCCAATACTGTGCCTGAGAAACAGTTTTTGGAGCATCCTCTAAATTGACATCTGATCCTGAGGTTGAACTACTCATGAGAAATAAGAAGAGGTCTTTTTCCTACCATTTCCCCTTTCCTGTTTGCGTCTGCTCGGCATTTGGTCATTATTGTTGCTTAATGTCCTTCCATGGTTAACTGATATACACATATACCAGCTAAAGCAACAGAATCCACTTTCCTCTTTTGTAAATATTGTCCCACAGGCTTGTAAAAGTTTCACTACGTAGTGATTTTTTAAGCCAAACAACTGCCAAGCTCAGTACATTGATATGGAAACCACCATTTTAATTCATTTTATTTGCCCACTATGAAAATGTCGCCATAGTCATATGATGATAGCGGAAATACTTACAGAATATTGATCTATGTTATAAACTACAACAGAATGGAAACAATTTCCTCAAATATGGAGGACACTCATGAGAAAATATAGAAATCTATGTGCTCATAGCGTTACAGTTAGTATGCCTCTCTGTGGGAAAAAAAAGAAATGTTGATGTTCCTGTCTGCATTTATTCAGGCATTACAAATGGTTGCTCACAGCAAAACAGAAAAGCATATAGTAACTGGCAGGACTTTTGGTTAAAAAACTCCGTGGGATTTAAACTTACCTGAAGCATAACAGCACATCTCCAGTTCAGTTGCAAAATATGTAAATTCCAGGTGATAGAAAGTGATTTAGAGATGCTGGAATTACCCATATTGTGAACCTACTGAAAATTACATTAACATGGAAACATTGGTAGTGAAGAATATTAATGTATTTACAAAAGAAAAACACAGATTTCCTCCAATAGTTATTTCTCAGTATAACAGCTCTGCAAGGAATAAGAGAAAACAAATCATTAAAAACTGATCACAAATATAAAACAGTATTTAACTATAAGCTCCTATCTATCATAAAAAGTCTACTGAAAACAAGCCTAATTAGCACTGGAAAAATTTTCTTCCCTAGAGGTTACTTGCACTAATGAAAAAAGAAACAGAAATATGTGCTTATTGTACATGAGCGTGCTCCAGAAATGCTGCTCTTATCAAAACAAAATCAAATTATGTTGTGGTTTAGTGACTGCAGAAACTCTTAAATAATCTTTAACATCTGTTTTACCACTGTCTTTTCCAAAGCAGTTCTCAAAGCCTGTTGTGCTCATTCTCAAAGCTGCTCTGAAAACAGCATGAAGGACATAGTCTTCAATTTATCAGATGGATTCTCCTCTTTTACCAGTTTTAAGTCACTATAACTCTTGGACTTTTTTATGAATAGAAAAAAAAATCCATGCAGATCAAATCTATCCTACCAGAGTTTCCTTTTTTCTCCCTTTCTTCCTTATCTTTGTACATATTACCTCAGGTGAGATTAGACATTTCCTTCTCCCATATGGACAGTTGGGAAAAGACAAACTCTGAAGTTTTTTATTTCTGACTTTGTAAAGGGTCCTGGGCAATCTATTACCAATACATAACAGTTTTCTGTTAGAAAGTAGAGTAAGAAGCTAGGTAATTTTTAGTGACTCTTTAGGTACTTACATCCTATTTCACTATTGGAATAATTTTTAATTTGATATTAAAATCAAGGTCAGATTACATAAGGTCCAAAGCAGTTTTTCTCAGTATTGTAGATACCAGAAGTTTTCATTTACTAGAATGATGATAGAGTGCATAAAAGTATCTTTCATGAGAGAAATAATTAAGCAAGGAAATAGAAGTGTTCCAGCTTCTTCTTAAACATAAGATTTTGAAAAATTAAGATTAAGTAGCTAAATTAATTTTTAGCATAGAGAGATAACAAAATTAAAAAAAATCGTTAGAAAATAGCTTTAAAACTTTTTTTGCACAGCACTCAGCTCATATATAGTATCTCCATATCTTACTTGTTTTAGAAATACTAATAAATCTCAGGCTTAGTTGAATCAGATGTGCATTCTGTGGCTCTACCTCTGTAATATACTTCCTTTCAGTACTGAGCACAAACCAATACTTTAAGACTAAAAAATTGCTACTGATGATATCACATTAATCAGGAATGATTCAGTAATCCTGGCACCTTCACTCATACAACATCATTGATCAAACCAAAAAGGTTAGACACGCAGCAGATGAAAAGAAGTATGTTTCCATTGCATTAGACAGACACATTATCTACAGTAGCAGTAAGCAATGTCACTGCCATCTTCACAAGGTAACATACTATGTTCTCACAAAAGCCTGAGCGTTTAATGCTGCCAGTAGTCACTGTTTCCAAGGAAAATAATTGACATTCAGTTACAACAAGCTGGTATGACCCCAGCTTGTGGAACCACACGCTGCTTATTGTCTGAGAGGATGATGATGTATGTCACCACTAAGCATTCAATTTCTGGTTCACAAAGAATCTTATAGTGTTTTCACAGACTATAAAATTATATGTTGAAAATTTGGCTTACAGCACCTCCCTTTTTGATCATTAATTAATTGTAGTGGCTTTCTTTAATTAATACCTCCCACCTGTTTTTTTGTTTGTTTCTTTACTTTCTTTTTTCTTAGCAAAGCAAGAAATTATTAGGTTTTTTCATTTCATGAAACAAAGACTAATCTGCAAGCTAATGTTAAAAGAGGTCTTTACTTGCACAGTGGACAAGAAGAGAGTAACATTTCTCTTCCAGACAGTTTAAGCTGTTCATGCAGCTTAGTGCTTGATTATGCCATCATTTACACACTGAAGATCTTAAATTGTGTGTAAGTGGTGGCACACAGTTCAGCTGCCACCTTCATGTGAAATCAATGGGGATGTGTAAAAGGATCATTGCTTACTGTGCTGATAAAACCAGATGTAGACCTAAAGTTTCAATTATATTAACAAAGGGGTAGAAAATGGAAACCAGAATTTGAAAATATAGTCCCTAAATTGAAAAATTAGTAGATGCATATACATATATGTATGCACATGTATTCATGTGTTTATGCAATAATGAGGTCTAATAAAGTTGACTCTTGCATTATATCAGGTATGCAATATTTTACCATAGTTTCAAAACTTCAATAGCCTGACGGAAGTAGCAACGATAAAATCATGTCTCCCTACCATATTACTGAAAATAAACTTCATCACAGAATCCTCAGGGATTGCTATCAGCACCAGAAAACTGTTAGCATCCTATTTAGATAATGTTATGCAGACTTCTTACTCCTAAGGAGCTCCAATTAGAGTCTGCTGTGACAGAGCAGCATTCGCTCAGCCTGAGGCATTGTGGGAAGGTGAGAACATTTCTCTCCAGTTTTTCCAGACATATGTCTGTATATATGAGTTTCTTATAGGATAATCTTATGAATTTCTATCCAGAGTGAAAATCTAAGCTGACAGAAGGATATTCTCTTTCATAAGGCCTTCTAGTGCTGACCTCTGGCACACTTGAAACAGTACCCTGGCCAGCCCAGTGACTTCCCTGGAATAATGAGGAAGCAGAAGGCGGTCCCAATCTGGCTCAATCAGTCACAGTAGAACCCTGCAAATATGATTGTGGTTCAGCCTTTTCTGTATCCTGGCTTGTTTATTTGGCCCTGCTGTGATGCTACTCTGCCCTCTTGTCTTCATTATCTTTGCAGAAATCCAGCAGATTTCAGATTTCCCACCTCTAGCAGAAAGGATCTAGTGTGTGGGTCGAAGTGTAGTACTTCATCTACCCTTTGTCTATGTCCCTACATCTACATAAAAGAGCTCTACACAATGTAGCAGAGCACCTTGCATGAGCTGTATGCTGGTAGAAAGGCAGTACACATTCTGTAGAGTTGTTTCACCATGTAAACCTACTGTTTCTTGAGTGTGCCAGCCATAGGCTGAACATGTAGGTCACTTGACTTACATACAGTAGCATACAGTCTACAGAGAGCAGATGCGATATGTAATGGATATGGATGGCAGATCACCTGAAGGCAGACTATTAAACACAAACAGGCCCTGAATACTTTTATATCCTCCTGAGAATCCACTTAGGCAAAGTTCTGGAGTAGATAAAGAAAAGGCCAAGTACAATACACATTTAGTAGCCATACAGCATGGAATCATGTTGCTTTCATGCGTATTCCTCAAGTATTGCAAAATCCTTCAACATTTTCATTATTTTCTTCTAATTTGAATTAATGCTTTATCACTTAACACAGTGAATAATGTGCTCTATTAGTTAATTAGTTAATTATTACTGCTTATTTCTGTTCAATAGGCAGCATTTTATTATATGCAATGGACTCTATCCTGCAGTTAATATGGGCATGAAAAAGCTAAAAAGGGATTTAAGAAACAAGTCTTCAGAGAAGATAACTGTTCCACCTCACTCTTTGTAGTTTCTTCCAGTTCATGTCAGTGAACTATGCTGCACTCCAACTATCCTAGGCCATAGAAGACACAGAATGTTAAACTGGGAGGTTGATATAACTGATCTGAATTACATTGATGGTCAAATCCTTAAAATTCAGGAAATGTGCAGGCAAAAAATGGATCACGTACTTAAAAATTGCAAAAATGTAAAGGATGATAAATTCAATTTTAGAGGCAGACTTAATTCTGAAATTTCCTAACTTTAAAACTTTTACAAACATAATGTTCCTTTGCCATTCTTATATTTTTGGTAAATTCTCAACAAAGCAAGAAAGGTTCTAGCCACATATACAATGGCACATACACATGAAAACCTTTGGTTTTGAAAATAATTCTGCTCTGTTTTGCATTATACACTCTGCTGTGAGAAAGCAGTTAGTGCTTGTTAGCAAGTTCTTAGCTATTTGAAATAATATGTTAAAAGTGAGGGAAAAGCCTCACCAAACTACAATATAACTATCTGCTATGAGATAAAAAATGGCATGTTCATGAAAAATAATAAAGGCACGCTCCTGTATTTTTTTCTTTGAAGCTTACAAGGGATTCTGTTACACTTGCCACAGCGGCATTCCCCAGACAGTCTGGCATCTTCATAAATGGTAACCAAAACATCTAAGTGACACTTTTAACATACAAGGACTATGCCATGTAATCTGGGCATGGTGAACATGAACACTAACACAGTCTTGTGTTCAGAGAAAATACTATCTGGAAAATGCTTTGAGAGTTGCAGGGAAGTCAGTCTAGTCCAACAATCCAGCCACTCATTATGCCCAGTTTCTGGAACTACTTCTTGCTGTTCCTTTTGAAGTCTTTGTTCCACAGTCCAAACACGTAAGGATCAAAGAGATCAGGAAAATGGGCAATTTCTCTGCAAGAGATTGATCATTTCATGACATTTAGGTCTGTGATACACTATAATGTCCTTTGCTTTTGCACCAATATTGGTGCAAGCGATTATACGATATTCTTTAAAAATGATACTACAATATTCTTTAAAAATTTGGTGTCATCTTCTTGGCATATATCCATTTTTTGGTTTAAATTATTGCTTTAAAATGTCAGTATATTAAACATTTGAAAGCATTAGTATGTAGAATTTTCAAATGCTTGCGAGACAACCTACATCAAATTTTACTGCCACCAGGCACAAAACAGTCTGACATTTTCCAGGAAATTGGGGAAAGAAATGCGTTTTACTTATAAGCACATTTAGGTTTGTGGTTCTTTTTGTGATTTGTGGACAGAGAGTTAGTTATGTTTCCATGGTGTGGAGAAAAGAAGAGAAAGCTGAGTGGAGAAGCATATATATCCTTGAAATATATCCAGATGATAAATCTGGAAGATTTGTAAATACTGTGATTTTCTTTCTTTTTTTTTTTTTTTTTTTTTTTNAATTTCTCCATGGGATGGTCAAGTCTTGAACATATCAAGAGTTTCTGTACTTTCTCACAAGGAGAGAAGCATTTTGCTTTGAGTACACTTACAGTCAAAGAATTCCAAATCCATGACACGGAGGAAGAATCGTTGTCATGTTAATGATACTAGAGTATAAAGTTTATCATGTGTCTGTGAGTGATGGAATTTTAGGAGTCACAAACACCAAGTTATCTGCATGAGACTAGCCTCTAAGCCAAATACATTCCTTTAAATTACTTTAATAATAATAATGGTATGATATCAACAGTGAATGTGATCCTCTTTATTTGGGTGCCTCAAGGTCAACAGAAGTATCTATATCATGCAGCAGACACAAACATACCATACTTCCCTTACTTGTGAAATTTGCAGTACATTTTTTCTCTATGTTTAAATTCCCCATAATCTTTGGATACAGATTCTCATATCTGAGATCCAGTTTTCCCACAAACTGAACTAAATTTCCCCTAACTAATTCATATGGAGCAGCGGACGTTCAGACTGAAATGTAATAAAACAGGCAGGGGAAAATCCAGTAAATATCATTTTATAATTGTAATTAAAATGCCCCTGGCTTTTTCTAACAGGGGCAGTGTCAGAACTTGTCAGATTTATCTTAGACTTAACCTGTTTTGTTTTAACTCTGAGAGCAACAGTAAGATGGCTATTGCCTGCACTTATTTTAGCTTTTAGGAGTAACGTGATGTAACACCTTTTAGTTACTAGGTAAGAATAACAAGTAGTTATTCAGTATGGACCAGTTGTCTATGAACCTAGAACAAGAACAAAGTGCAGGAAAACAAAGATATTGGATGATATTAGGGACCCCAAACTGTAAGCACAAGGCACAGCATTCAGTTAATGATGGCTAAAGGAGTACAGATTTGTAAGGCAGTGACTGTACAAAGACCCAAGTGTGAGAGAGAAGAAAACCCTGTCATATTTCTCCCAGTAAAGTTGTTGTTCAGAGAATCATAGCATGGTAGAGGTTGGAAGGGACCTTTAGAGACCATCTAGTCCAACCCTCCTGCCAAAGCAGGTCCACCGAGATCAGGTTGCATAGGAATGTGTCCAGGTGGGTCTTGAAGACCTCCAAGGAAGGAGACTCCACATCCTCCTTGGGTAGCCTGTTCCAGTGCTCTTGTCACCTTCACAGTGAAATTGTTTATTCTTATGTTTAAATGGAACTTTTTATGTTCCAGCTTCATCCCATTACCCCTTGTCCTGTTGCTAGCTACCAGATATCTTGCAATAACTCTCATACTAATGTCTTTTTCTTTAAATTGTTGACTTTGAGATGTAGAAAGACATTTAAAGGGTGAATTTACACTGCAAGAAAAGATTAGATGCTAGAAAGCTTGTGCATAGAAATCTTCAGTGTATTATTAGCTGTAAGAGTTGGTGTCATTGTAATTATGCCAATAACTGGTAGGCAATTTGGGTAGTGCGTTCAGACCTTATTAAACTAGGAACACATTCTTTAATAAGACATGTTCGCTTTTCCAAACATAAGATTAGTAACAACCTTTGAACTGTAATATGCAGTAACTATCATCAAAGAACTGTGTATCATATCAGAAGACACAGACGAAAGCATAGATAATTCAGTGCACCAGAGATCTTTATATTGTATAGCAGTGATGACAGAAGGAATAACTTAAGACACACTACTACTCTCTGACTCCATCTGGTCCTCCTACTCCTTTCTCAATCACTGCAGTGCTTTTCTGTTCAAGGGTTATTCACCCATTTCCCTAGTTTTAGTTTGGTTTAGTTTAAACAAAATTTCATCATCTGTTCTCTATATTTTTTTATGTAATGTCAGAAGCACTAACGGTGCAGAATTTTATTTTGTACTTTCTATGTTGAAAATTTATGCTTTTTCACCTGCACAGCTATCTTTAGCAATGTTGGCTTAAGAGACGACACAAATACTTAGAAAGCTATAAAGACACACATTTTTATAGTTACACTCCCCTTGAGACAAAGGAGAATGGAAGGGTCAGAGATATGTGAACTCTGTTTGTACCTTCACAAGGGATCCATATCAAATTTGGAAGTCTTTAAGTTCCACTCCCAATGGCCTTACCAAGACAGTAAGGCAAGTAGAGATATTGAAGTGACAGGATAACAAAGAATAGTTTCTCAGAATAAAGGGGTTTATTTTAAGAAACAATATTGACAGCAAAAATATCTGTCAGTGTTTGCCAGTGGTGATGGTTATTGCTGCTGCCTGTTATAGCTACACATTGACTTCTTCTCTCTCAGATTTCACACAGTGAAAATAACATCACTCATTTTTATGCAGTGTGCACTGCAACTACAACTGGAATATGAACATAAATACGTGTTTCTTAAAACTTTTTGTGTCTACAATGCTCACAGAAAAACTAGATGATGGTTATTTGAATCGTTTGCAATTATTGTTGGTATCAGGTTGATCTGTATTAACGTCATACTTTCTTGTGCTCTAGCAATTTGTATTTCATCCATCAGTTGTCAGCCATATGTGGATGAAAGCTTTTAGAGGAGGGACTGTCTTTTGATCATTTCTTTTGATCAGATCTTGCACAATGAAGGTACTATTATCAATGCAGATAAATGATAACACATCCACTACCATTGAAATAGCTGTTACCAATCTGGAGTGCAAACAAGTTTCAATGTACCTCAACTATATATTAATGTACAATTTATCTGCCTGAAAAATTCTTAAGTTTTTTTATGATTTCTGAAATAATAGCAAGTCTATATTAACTTCATTTCTACCACATATTACATGTGAGAATAACCTGATGTTGTTTCTTATGTTTCTTATGTTTCTTTAGAGTGAGGCTTCTGTACAGAACTGTTATGTCCAGTATGACCAGAAATAGTAATAAAGGCTTATGTAAACTTTCCTTTTATCTTTTCTCATAGACTTCGCACAATGATTACCAATCACTGTGTAACTGGTGTTTGGTGAGGCTTTGGCTAGTCACCTCCTTCCTTCTGCAGAAGCCCACATTGATGGTATTAGTGGAAGATTCCGCTGAATCCAAAAGAGCTCCTCATGCAAATATAAGGCTGTAATAATCACCTAATCTGAGTTCTCCTTAGCTTTGCTTTATATAGTGTGTTTTTGCTCTTCCATGGAGATATCACTCAAATAGTTTTCTTTTTATCTGTCAAAATTCAAATGTGTTGTATGTTTTAAAGAAATTATCTAGAGAACTCTCTTTAATTTCCCCAGCTGTCTTTTCAGGCTAAAAAACCCTCACAAAGTGTTCTCTTTTTTTGATTAAAATTATACTTGCTAATGTTTGCAATAGTTTCCTAGATCATCATCAAACATCAATCATGATTTGACTAGTAGAGTTTGCATGCTGACAAATAAAAATAAAACAAATGAGCACTATAGTAGAAGGCTTTTACCAAGGTATTTAAAAAGATTTGAACTATGAGTCTGATTGACTTACATGTCTAATTTTCCTTTAAAAAAGAAAATAATAATACAGATAAATTGCTAATACTATGACATCTTTTTGCAATATCTTCATAAAAACAAAATATTGGTTTTGAATTATGTTTTTCAGATGAAAGTGAATGCATCTCCTTTTTTTTTTTTTTTAGAGTACTTAATTTTTAATTTAAATAGTTCTTGGAAAGGAAGTGACTCTTCCCTCAAAGTGCATTTGTCAGGCTCTGTGCAAACAATAATTTTGTCAGAACTCTACTATTTTCAGTATCCACTCTTTAATTGTGGACAAGACCCTGTTAGCAATGATAGTTTATTTTGAAATAGCTGTGTTAACACACATCTATTATTGCATTATACTGTCAAATAAGTACATCCTGTCACAAACCCATTTTCAAATTGCAGTCAAATTACTATCTTTTGGACAGCATCACAAAGTCTGTGGCCTGCAGACACTGCAGCTGTGGAAGCAGCAGAATATATGGATGCATTACATACTGGTCTGGTTTTCTGGTTTTTTTTTTTAGTTTTATTCTCAGAGCACTGATGATATTGTGGCTGAAGTCAAGGAAGCTGAAAATGCCAGCATTTAAGTGTAACCAATTTTATGATTCTCTGCCTATTATACATAACTTATAAACCTTTTGGTTATAATATTACTTTTTTCAAACTTTTCAAAGCATTGTAGAAAGAAAGAAAAATGATTGGTGAACAGATTCCAAATACATGCAACAAAAGTAAGTGAAAATAGAGCTAGGATGAGAATGACTAACAATATACTCCATTTAGAAAAATGATGTTGAAATAACCTTAAGACCTTTTAAAAGAAAAAAAAATTGCACAGGTTGATACGCCTGTTTGAACTGATAAAAGTTAGAAATCATAAAAAGAATACAATGCAGCCCAGTGCTCTCTGATTCTTCATATTCTTCTGTAAGAACATACTAAGCTATCTATGATAAGTTTTTAAAAGTGCCCACACTAGAGAAGGCTTCCTTCTCAATAAGAGGTTCACAGCATCTTACAGCAGTTAATTTTCTAAATAAATTCAGGTTTGTTAGCAGCTCTTATTCTATACAGCTAAGTGGCTGCTGCAGTTACAGTACTGAAATATTCTAGCTAAGTTTTCTTCAGATAGTTTGGATACAGTATGAAAGCGGAAATCACAACAAAGATATGAGTTCATGACACTAACAATTTTGGCTCAATGGTCTGTCTTTCACTCTTCTAGACATTATCAGTGCTGAAAGGAGTCATTGGGTATTGCAGTAACACAAAAAGTTAAGTTCCATATTTACCTCTTCCACTTGTGAGGGCATTAATAACTTTTTTTTTATTTGTTTCCTCTAGCTTGCCTTCTATATTCCTGAAGCTTTACTAAACTTAGGATCTTCGAGACTATTAATCTGCTGTGAAATTCAGTTAAAATTAGCAATTTGATTTTGAAATTATGAAATGAAATGAGCAAAATGGCAAACCCATGAGAAAGTAAAAAACACATCCCATAGGCTTTGCTGTGGCAAGTAGTTAAAACCACTAAAGGGAGGAATATACTGTGATAACAGATCCTTCAACAAAAAGCACTTGATCCACTGTGCAGACCATGTTAATGAATAAGACATCAAAGAGCATTAGCTAGAAAAATACATGTAATTTAACCTACACTCATGCTTTTTGTGATTTTTAAGAATTCATCTTTCTGGTGTATAAGCAATGATACATGCTTGTATTTGCATTGTATAAAAAGAGAATGGGAGTTTGATAAGTATTCTGAATTTCTGAAGAGTGAACACTAACCTAAAAAGGAGTCTCAAACATCAACTTTTGAAATACTTCATTATTTAAAACTTATAAACTTTAATATCCACAAAGACTTTTGAAGATGAATGCTGCTTGGAAGACAAAGTGCTTTATACATTACAAAACAGTTAAAAATTGCAATTTCACTTCACAGAGGACTTCAATGATATAGAAATCAAATTTCATACCAAAACTGAAGAAAATCTCTCCTAGACTCCAGAAAGGAATGCCTATTCAGATTCATTTAAACTCTACTTTAGGAAAACAAAACCAAATGAAAAACGAAACTCACGTTAACACCCATCCCTTAAACTTTTCAATTGCAATTTCCTTATCCAGCAGAATGAGGGGGAAAAAGCTTAAAAAAAGAGGTCCAAAACAAACCTCTGAACTCTTTCTTTCTGAATATGTTGCAGAAAGGTACTTCCCTGTGTATTTTATCAAATTTGGCGTATTTTTACAGAAATTTTTACCCTTGGCTAAATGTTCCATTAGTGGTGTCACAAGCAGTTCTAACAATGTGGACCTTTCCTAAAAGATTAAGAGAATTTGCCCTTGTGAAGAGAGACAACCAAACTTAATGATTTTAACTCAGAATTTTCTTCCTAGGTTTAGGACATTTTGCAAAGAATATCAGATATTATAATTTTACCAGTCCTGTTATGGAGGACAAGTGATACTATTGTGTGTTCACCTCAGTAGGTGAATAAGGAAGTAAATAATACATTTCTGGTATGCAATCATGACCTAAAAGAAGTACAACTAAGCTCAATTCCTTTCTTAAACATGTCAATAAGACATGAAAATGAATGATGCAGATTGAAGGACTTTACATCTTAAAACAATGTGTCTTGGATTGCATGTAGGAAACATGGCATGATTCATAAAATGACTTTTATTTGCTGCAATATCTCAAAAAAAACCTTGTAGTTTAGAATGGGAATACAAATATCTACAAGGAAGCATATCATCCATATCATCATCTTTTATGCTGATGTGGTCTCTATAGGTTTGTAGTCAAATCGTTGGAGTGTCATTGTAACACTTTGGAATCAGTAATGGAACTATCACACTGTCTCTGTGGATTTTCTTTGAAAGTTTTTTGCTATTGCAGCTTCATATTGTAATGACTTCTTAATGGAATCCCCTTAGAGTGATACTGAAATCATCTTGCCATCATCAGCTCGCATCATAAATGGCACTGTAATAAGTTTTCCATTAAAGACTTGCATCGAAACCTTATTGAAATTGTTACCATGTTATTGTCCCACTAAACTGACTTGAGATGTAGCTTGGAAAACTACTGGTAATGTTCACTAGCTACTTATCAAAATGACCTTTAGTATTTTTAATATAATATATTTTTTTACTCTTTTTGTTGTTTATTTTATCACTGTAATTTGTATTGTTCTCCAATGTACTTTTAATATTGCGTCTTTTGATAAAAGAGTAGCATCTGGTTTTTGAAAAATATGTGTACTTTTGAAGTCTTCTAACTGGAAGAAGTTTGTTTTAACAAGCATCAGTGACAGTTATTAAGTATAAAGGAGGTTTTAAGAGTACGGCCAGAAAAGCAAAGCTCTGTGTAATTCACACTCATTTATGTGAGTGAAAAATGTGACAGTTCAAATCCAATTCTGCTGAAAGAGAAGAAATAAGCAAAACAATTCAACAAAGACGTCTTCCCGAGTCCCAAAAATGATGAATTGTTTGTTTTTATATTACGGTAGTTGCAACCCTATTGTTATGTTCAAGACATACCAAATCTCTCTGAACTTTGAAACATTTGAAATACTCTCTGAAAAGAGTGTTACAGTCTTGTTGCATTTTAAAGGTGTAATCAGTTCAGTATTTTAGAGAAAGGAGGTACTGACACGATAGATATAGCTAGCTAGCATACAGTTAAGGAGAGGGAAAATCTCAGTTAACACTACTTATGCTCCAAGTATTTAAACATAGATTTACTAGAAGTTGAAGGGAGACTTTTACCCGAATGTTTTACATAGAACGTAAAAAGAGATATGCTTCCACTTTCAGGCCTGGGAACAGAGGATGCAGAGTCAGGATCAAAATTTTAGTTGTAATCTATGTTCAAGCATATTCACAACTATGGCTAACTTGCTGGATAGGGTGGGGTCAGGGCATTAACCTGTCGTAAGGTTTCATGTGTTTGACAAATTTGATGTATCTCCATGGGTGCTGAAAAAACAGGTGTTGTTTTTCAGAGTCAAAGAGGCCTAATAGCAGTACTGAAGTAGTGTACTTTTCAAGATATGCATTCACAGTTAACATTAACCAGAAATTACAAATATCCCAGAGGATCCAGCATTAGACCTTCTTGTGAGGATTTATCGTGGCAAATTACTAAAGGGATAAATAATGCATCTGAATTACTATAGGTCTGAGTGGTAGTAGGGAAATCTTAGTTCTTTATATTGCTGTCTGGAAATAAGTAGAATAACCTTCTGGCTACTAAGGGTAAAAAGAGAAAGACACTGGAAAAAATCAGAGATGCTGGTAAGAAAGGCAATAGACCCTACATTATTCAAGTTCTGGTAATGCTTTATTGTATGTGGAAATTAATTATTGCTAAATTATAACACAGCTCCTAAGGGATTGCATATTACAACCCCATGAATGTCAAGAGAATTCATCATGATTAATGGTATTACTGTAAATATCAGAGAAAAGAAGAAATATTTGTTGCCTGTTGCATAGCTTTGCAATATTTCTTTCATTTCACAGAATCACAGAATCTCATTAGGGGCTTTACTTACAAAAATATACACAGGCATCACACACAAAAATATGTATATAGATATGTACACACATATATATATATACACCACACACATATGGGTTTTTTATGTGTACATATTTATATGTATGTGTATGAAGAAGGGGTCTTATTTTTATTTATATTTAGGTTTTATACATTTTTTTAGTGACAGCTGTATCCCTAAAAGGAACACATTGTGTTATACACACACTTCCTCATCCCATCAACCCGACCAAAAGTGATGCTAGCAAAAGCAACTGCTACTAACACTTTCAGTTCTGAGTTAGGAAAGGGCCTGCTGGTAATGTGAAATGGCTGGTTTTGAATATGACAGTGTGAGAGAGCTTCTGAAACTATTTGTCACGCAGCCAGAATGGGAACTACATATGTAGTGTGGTATTTTCTTAGATCTACTTTTTGAAATATTTTTTCTAGACTATTTTTCAACTGCCTTTAATAATAACCATAATAATTCAGAAAAACGTCAATTTTTATTTCCTAACAATCACCTTTCTTTATTTTTTCCTCCCTTATCCCAATTTTGTTATAGTACTGTATAGTTTAGCCTTTGTGGAACATCCTTATACAGCTCCCATTTTCCATCCTTTTTTTTGTTTTTTCTTACTGCTCAGGATAACAAGTCTGATCTGAAGCAAATTGAAGGATTTAATTAATTATTATCAAAATTATTTCAACAAGGAAAAATTAGTTAGAAGAATTTATCAGATTTTTAAGGTGAAATTAATTAGTTTACCTGAGCCTGAAACTGAATGAAAACACAAATTATATTATTTTGGCATGCTTATAGGGCAGAATATCAACTCTGATTCTTGCTTTATTAATTTTTCATTTGTGTTCTTTATAGAATGCTGATTTCTGTATCAACAGATACTTACCAAGAAAGAGATCCAGTTGTGTAATACTTAGGCACAAGGCAAGGAATCAAAATCATGAGGGTACAAATTGAGGCTGTCTTGAGATACTTAGCTCATCAGCTAATAAAGAGGTAAAGGAGATTACAAAACTCACTTGTTACTTTTGTAGGCTAATTAACATTTTTTAAAAAATTATTCCCCAAGGTAGATACAGTAATGATTAATTATCATCTTTTGATTAAGTCAATTATACAATGTATTTTCTCATTATGTATAGTAATATTCAGCCAGGCTTCACAATTAGCCCCAAGCTAAGGTCAGAGACCAGTAAGCTCAACATGGATAATACTTGTAACCTATATTCAGTCTAGCACATCCAGATTGCCATCTTCCAATTATGGCTTAAGTTTGTTTTGTTTTGTTTTTTGACAAGAAAGTTAATCTTTGGGTTTAGATTTTTATTTGTCCTAATTTTCAGTGTGCATGGGTTTTACATTGAGCCTCAAAAAGATCATAAGATTTTACTGTGCTTGTTTTGATTTGTTTCGTTCTAATGAAATGAGATATGACTCTCTAACATTTGCTATGCCTGTAATCATTTGGACAATTTCTCAGCTATCAGAGTTGAAAAGTGTCCTGTTACAAAATATCCTTGCCTTTTCGATTATTCTTGCTTTAGAGCCCCAGGCTGGTCACAACTCCCATTATCTCATCAACCAAGATATTACTTTTAATATTTTAGCTGGTAGGACTAGCAGTGGATTTTCTTAGTTCATATAAAGATTTTAATTTATCTGAACATAGCGGCAGCTGCTACTACTGCCTCCAGCTGCAACTGCTTTAGCCATAAGAAAGTCTTTCTTGCATGTTAAATAGGCAACATAAGTGCCAAGTTATCATCAGCGTTTAACAAGGTTTTGGTTTTTTTTCCCTATTTATTGTAGCACAATATAATTCTCCATACAAAGCAATTTAAGGAAAGCAGAGCTATGAGTTGTACCTAGCCAAAATCATGAACTTCCATCATGCAAATGAGAATACTTAATTAAGAGCCAATGGTCAAAATTTCCATAATGATGTTGCCAGATGAAATGTGTTCCAGGTTCCCGCAGGAATCTGGATAGTTTGTGTTGCATTAATGTCTATTACAGAAAAGCATCTTGTATAGAGATATTTCTTTATAATATTAGAGTCAGGAAGATGATATTTTCTTGGGTTTTACTGTAAAATCTTTAAAAGTTAGTTGACTTCTCCTCCTGAGATCCACGGCAATCCTGAAATTAATGAAACATCCACAGCATTATACAATAGGAATGACTAAATGGATTGATCAAAGCTGTTTATGCATTATGTAATGTTTTAAAATCGTGTAATTTGGCAACTGGAACAGAGTATTTTTATACCTTTTTAAATTATAGATTATACCTCAAAGGTTACCAAAACAAACTTAAAGAGGCAGCTTTAAATTAATACGTTAAAACTGAAAGATTTGTGCCACTGATATAACTTAATGATTTTGTGAATAGAACAAATGACTATGACCATATCCAATACAAAATCTTTTCCAGATTTACCATCCTTCATTAATTGTAATGAACTGAGTCATTTGAATCTGCGATGTAGACCATTAAGTGATTTTATGGAACTCCTCCAGGTCAGAGTAGCAGTGAGCATTTTATATTATCCCATATTTAAAAGCATGTGCCTGGAATCATACATATAATTTTATTTTTTTTAAATATAAATTAGAATTCTGTGTTGCAGTGGTTCATGCATACAAATACACAATTTACACACCACCACTCACCTACTCCTTCAATCCCTACCCCAAAATTATAGAATCATAAATTGGTTTGAATTGAAAGGGACCTCTAAAAAACATCTAGTTCCAAGCCTTCTGTCATTGCTGGGAACACCTTCACGTTCCTGACTTATGTCATTTTTTTGTCCAGTGCTACTCATGATCCCTTCACACCCTGTCCTGTATTGATACTGGTGTGTGTCCTGACTCAGGTGCAGGACCTTCCACTTGACCTTGCTGAACTTCATGAAGTTCATGTTGAACTCCATTTATGTACTATCCTCAGTCTGTTAAGATAATTTGGAAATACAGGAAATAAGTCAAGTGATTTGCAAAGGTTTGAACTCTACAGCATGCAATACAGATCTTGTTTCCAAAGCTTATAAAATTTCTATTTGTTTTCTCCATGATCAAAGTGTGGAGAAACCACATGCAAAACATCTCATGATTCAATAAAGTTGTATCTGCAAATAATTTATGCTATATTTGAATACTATAAAAGAGTGAAGGATTCATAAGAAGCAGTAATCATATTATTTAGAATCAGTCTTCTCATAGTAACAGAAGACAGTAGAACTTTCCCTCTCTATAACACAAATCAATTTATCATTATATATTCAGGTATTAACATACACTAATTATCATTAATAAATCACTACATATTGTTGCCACAGACTATAACTTTATTAAGCCAGAGAACATAAAACAAACCAGAAAAAAACTGTCATGAAGGACTTCGAATGTGTATTTGTGGAGCTAATATGGTTAGATTGATAAAGTACCCATGCTGATCTCCATTTACTCTGAGACAGATCGCTTTGGTACTTAAAATGGCTGTGATTTGCAGGCAAATTTGAAACACAGACAAGAAACAAGGTGATGCAAATTAAAATACAAGATGCTCAGAGGCCATGAGAAGCAATGGTCACCCCTGCCAATATAACACTGTATACTGAGTTTTGTTTAGGACATGTCTTGTAAAAGGAGAATTGAAGAAGAACAATGAAGTAACTTTGCTGATGTTTATTATGGTGATTTCCAAGGACAATGTGGATAGCTATGTATTTGATAATCTTGGTAGACTGAAGCTGACAGAATGGACTAAAAGCTGCTCTCCTGATATTTGTATGAGAGACAAGTAAATGTGGTAGCACTAGGTCATAAAAGACTTTGAAAGTAAAAGGAAGAAGTCATATACACAATGAAAATATTTACATAGCTTCACTGATACTAACAGTTTGTAAAGAGGAAAAATTGTTTGGATGTTCAGCACATGAAGCATGGAAAATTCAGACAATAGAATAGTTAAAATGTGCTCACAATGAAACATTAGAGGAACTATTTAAAATGCTTCAGATTTCTCTTTCCCTCTTAATCATCTTGTTATATACAGAGAAAAGGAAACCTAATAAATACAGAAGGACTGTTCAATATAGCAGGAAAGTAGAAGAACAGTAGCTCTGGGGGAAAAAAAAAAGAAAAGAAAATGAAAGTCATAGGTTTATCTAATAGGGCAGATGCACTTATATTTACATGGATAACAAAAATGCAAAAGTTTCTTATTTTGTAGCTGATGTCTCTGATTAAAAATATACTTGTTTATCATATTCCAATGGCTGACCTATAAAGTTTCTGTGTCTATAAGCAGCACTTGAAACAGATGTTTTTAGCATACAAAGGCAAGTCGAAGAAATGTATTTCTATGCATTTATGCTGAAACTGTAGATCTCTAACAATATACGTCTTAATTTTACCACAGTGCTTGCCAAGGTTTTCTCTGTCATTGGCTGCATTGCTAATGTAGTGTTTACTAATAGCTCTATAAAGGAACAATATTTCCATAGCAACAAATGTACAAAACTAGAGATATTAATCGTTTCTACAGTATCTGTGTACAGTTTGCTGTAATGCAACATTTTTGTAGTTTTATAATTGCTAGACTGGAGTGATTGTACATTATGAGATGATTAGCATAAACACTTAAGAAGATGAAGAATGCCTGTTGAAAAGGAGAGAAAACCAAAGAAAAAGTGGTACTGTATTGCAAATATTACCATAAGAATCAGCAGGAAAGTGACATTAGCCACGTCTTCTCTGGATTCATCCATGAAAGAAGATCTTTCCTAATATTAGCAACATTCAAAGATACCTCTCATTCATACACCCAGATTCTCAGAAAAATCTATTTTTCATTGGAAAAAAAAAAGAGAGTAGCTGTCCATTTTGGGAAACTCTCTCTGGTATTAGGGCAGTTGAAACACAAGTTCAGTAATCAAACAATACAGAAGTCTAATCCAGGGTTTTAATATATGACATTCCACAATAATTATAAACAATGCTAATTATTTGTTAGTATTCCATAATGCTGAAAGTAGCAGCATTGTTAAAACAGGAAAAGCCACTTCTAAAGATGTGGTTTGGGTTTGTGTTTCTTAAGATACTTCATGGAGAGCACTACACCAAGTATGTTTGATAGCATCACTATAACACTTGGTTAAGTAACACAGGGTTAACAGATGACACAGGATAGGGTAGAGTTAAAAGTGGATTTTATTCTAGTGTGACAAAATTAGGAAAATCCAAATAAAGTTTAAATGCCTTTTTTCAAATAATTTTTACCTGCCTGGGAACAAAGTATAAAGGACTACCATACAGATTAAATAGAAACTGCTAAAATTTGAAAAGAACTGCTGCAATCGTGAATATAATGCTGCAAAGAGAAAATCACAGAATGGTAGATAATCTTAAACGAACATGCCTTGAATGTTTTAATGTGGGACATGTTAATAACTCTGTAATATATTTGTCATAGTGTCTGAAGGTGTGAAGGTAAAGACGGCAGAGAGGAAGGAAGGAAGGAAGGAAGGAAGGAAGGAAGGAAGGAAGGAAGGAAGGAAGGAAGGAAGGAAGGAAGGAAGGAAGGAAGGAAGGAAGGAAGGAAGGGAGGGAGGAAGGGAGGGAGGTGGTGTGGGTGCAGAAGGAGTAGGAGCAGGGGAA
>WBNH01000833.1:47662-67061 GCA_013401255.1 Urocolius indicus
GGAAGGAAGGAAGGAAGGAAGGAAGGAAGGAAGGAAGGAAGGAAGGAAGGAAGGAAGGAAGGAAGGAAGGAAGGAAGGAAGGAACTGAGGTCCTCTGGGTGCACAAAAATTAGGAGCAGAGATGGAAGATGTGTAAGACTTGTTACTCAAGAATGTGCCAAGAAATAGAAGGAAGCAGAATCTGGATCACATTTTTTATTTTTGTTCTAATCAGCATTATTTATTAAAAATAGGATATCAGAGTATAATACAGAACAGAATATTGTTGAAATGCAGCTGCTAAGTAATCAGGGCCTCATTGTCTGAACAATGCTTGAAGATTTCATATGTATCTAGAAAACACGCATGGTATGGTCAAAAGTTAATAGTTTTGCAATAAATATCCTGCTAGTTTTTTTCAAAGTTCATTAAAACCCATCCCAGGATTGATTTAATGATGAGAATTTAATAATGAGACCACTTTAAGTCTATAGGACCTTCAGTGATTGTAATGAGCTGAATAAATCAATGACCAGAATAAATCTCATAAAGCAAAGTAAGAGCAATTTTCTAGGTGTAAGTTAACCCTACTAAAGCTTTTTTGCTTAACATATCCCCCTTCTATTTTATCGTTATTATGCATTGCTTTCTAACACATCTTTTTACAGCAAATTCACAAAATCCACTGTGTTCTTATAAAATTAATTTACATAATTTTTATTTAGTGTGTTTGGGGGTCTTTTTCTGGGTTACTTTGCTTCTCCCTTTTCCTGCTCTCACTGTGACTTGGATAAAATACCTATGATTATTCTCATACCTGATACATTCTTCTCATGTATTAAACCAGGCAAAAAGACGTGACACAAGGAGCTACGTAATTTGGACACTGTGCATTGACTGCATTCCTGCAGGATTTCTGGTGCTACTTTCAGCCTTACGTTAGAAAGTCAGATTAAAGGGTTACAGGGAAATTACTTTTGTGGATTTTCCAATAATAGTTTGATTATTGCTCTAGCTGACTGCATGGATGAGTGTAATTATGCTTCCTGCATTTTTAGTTGAGTTCCCTTGTCTTTCACGAAACTGTTAAGCTTGGAATTTTCTTGCTCTTTGTCATCAGCTTCCGTCATGTATGTCTTTAGTTTTCAGTACAATCACTGAATGCTACTTTAATGGCTACTATAGCAGATATTAAAAGCTTATCAACTGTAAATAACTGCTTTAAATTGTTTATTAGAAACATGTCTTTTAGTTTGAGAATATATAAATACACAAGAATCATGTAATCTAATTTCCATAACTTTTGTTCAAATGGCACAAAATTAAACTGTCGATGTATGTATATGTGAATTCAAAGCTGCCATATCAGTGAATCATAAATTATTTATCTTCTTCTCAGAAGGTTCTCATCTGCTCTTCACTATGTATTTTGGAGGTTATTTCTCCATTTCTTCATGATATCATGTTATCAAGATCAAAACAAAATTAAATGGGTTTCTAGTATTATCCCGTTAATTGACCTAAGTCTCTTATTTCACTTATAAGAGTTTTACCAGTTCCCTATGTTCTCCGAGGTTTTAACTGGCTGGGAGTGTGTGTTGTTACTATCAGCTGGAACTGTTCCAATCTTCAGAATCTAACTCCTTCTCCATGGAATCTGGAACCTCCCAGTGGTACCTCATCAAAGACGTGTTATTCTAGTTTTGTAAATGTTCTTCAAAACTGTTGATTTATATTAACACAACTTTTAATTAATTCTTCTGATATTTAATATCAAATCTCAATATCATTAAGAGAAGCATTACACTTTGGGGATTTAGTGTACATTTATCAATGTGTAACTTTGCAATTTTTTTTAAAATACAAAAAAAAACTTAGAAAAATCTGTCTTGTACTTGTTCATAACGAGCCCCTATATTACTTAATATTTTCTCTTTCTCCTTTTTATTATACATTCAAATTGATTCTTCACAAAATAAAGTCATGGGCTGTTGTCCAAAATTAAAACTTCTCATCTCTCTATGCAAAGACTACAGCCTTAAACTCTTACGTACAAACAGTTTATCAGAGAATCACAGAATGGTAGGAGTTGGAAGGGACCTCTAGAGATCTTCTAGTCTAACCCCCTGCTAAAGCAGGTTCACAGTGATCAGGTCACCCAGGAACACATCCAGAAAGATTTTTTAAACCATCCAGAGAAAGATTCTACAACCTTCCTGGGCAGCCCATTCCAGTGCCCCCTCATTCTCACAAGAAAGAATTGTCCCTATGTTTAAGTGCAACTTCCTGTGTTCTAGCTGGTGTCCATTACCTCTTATGCTGTCACTGAGTGCTACAGAAAAAAGACTCACCCCATATTCTTGACACCAACTCATAAGCATTGATAAGATCCCCTCTCAGTCTTCTCTTCTCCAGGCTTAACAGTCCCAGGTCTCTCAGCCTTTCTTCTTTTGAGAGATATTCCAGTCCCCAAATCATTTTGGTAATCCTCCACTGGACTGTCTCCAGAAGTTCCATTTTTCTTGAACTGGGGAGCCCAAAATTGGACACAGTACCTTAGATGTGGCCTTACCAGGGGAGAATAGAGGAGGAGAAGGATAATATCCTTTGATTTGCTAGTCAAACTATTCTTAACACACATCACACTGGCCTTCTTGGCCACAAGGGCACATTGCTGGCTCATGTTTAGTTTGCTGTCAACCAGAACGCTCAGGTGTCTCTCTGCAGAGCTGCTCTCCAGCAAGTCACTCCCAGCCTGTACTGGTGCATGGGTTTGTTCCTCCCCAGATGCAGGACTCTACACTTGTCCTTGTTGAACCTCAAGAGGTTCCTCTCTGCCCAGCTCTCAAGCTGATCGAGATCCTGCTGAATGGCAGCACAGCCTTCTGGGGAATCAGCCAGTCCTCCGAGTTTGTTGTAATCAGTGAACTCTGTCCCGTCATCCAGGTTGTTGATCAATATATTAAGTAAGATTGGCCCCAGTATCACTCCCTCTGCTAATTAAAAAAAAGTTATCCTCCAGACTCAAATCTTAAGACTTTATCCCAAAAAGATCTAGACAATTAGCATATAATACAGCAGACATTTGACCCATACACTTGCCATATATTTATATTGAAAATAACAAAATTATAACTGCTGCAAAAAAAATTTGCATTACCAGAATAGTAAATTAATCAATATCATAAATTTCCCATCAAAAGAGGTGGCTTTCATAAAAATCATATTTTAAAGAATGCACTGGAGGACAAGTTTCAAATTCACAGATGTATTCTAGTTCAAAACATTACTATGAGCTAGTTCCAACTCAGATACATGCATCACTTCAAAATCTGATTATATATTAATGCTTTTAAAAATATAAACCCCTAAAATAGGTGATTTTTAGAAATTAAAGCTGTAGAAAAGATGGGTTTCAAAACCTTCAGAACTCTTTTACTTTCATGTTGCTTCCTTATTAAGTATTGAGATTTTAAAATATTTCTTCTATGACTTGGCATTGAAAAGTTTTCTGAACCATTCATACCTGTCCTTATTATATTTTTCTAAATACTTCCTACCAATCTGTGAAAAAAACTTCAGAATGGCTTCATATTTTCTCTGTCACTTTAGAAAAATAATATTTAAATTGGTATGAAGAGGCATCAAACTGTTGTAGACACTCCTGAGGCCTGTAATTAACATTGATTTCCATGGTTTTACAAATAAAAGTTTATTTTACTTTACTGAGTGACAGAGCTGTTCTGTAGAATTTCAAAATCAGTAGAAGCATTTTGAAGGACTTTGGAAATGTAGACACAATACCACAAAAATTCATTAACAAGGGCTTAAACAACTTTGATAACACAAATTCTGCAGTTAAATCAACTAGCAAGTGTTTCCTGTATATTGGCAGGAATACAAGTTATTACAAACCCACAGGAGTTTCATTCTAACTACAAATATTGCACTAAACATTATACCATATGCCAAGACAAATGAAAAAAACCCTGCATCGCCATTTAATTTCTTTCTTCTCTTGTGCATCTTTTTTACTGTCATGGTTTTGTGACACTTTTGCTTGGTAACAGGTGGAGGGTGTTGTAGCGCAGATCTGGTAAAGAGTTCTCAGACTTTTGCCCAACTCTGAAGTTCGGAACCACCTCCGGCCTGTCTGGGCCAATCTGACGCCTCTGCCACCACTGTTTAAGGATGGGAATTTGAAGTGCATGGAAGGAGATGGGAGGGAAGGGCAAGATGGAGGTTACCACACAGACTCTGCAGTCAGGAAAAGACAGAAGGAGTGATGCAAAACCAGAGACATCCTTGCAGCCCGTGACAAGGAGCAGGGTCCCCGTGACAGGGGGAGTGAGAGCTGGAGACTCCAGGTCAGAGAGAGAAAGCAGTTTAGACCCCAAGCAGAGAAGATGAACTGGGATTGCAGCGTCCCATTGGAGTGGCCTGTGAAGGGCTGGAACATCCCAATCTGGAGCAAGAGAAGACTGGTAAGGAGTACTTCTAGGAGATAATGATACCGGACTCAGGGCTTTGAACCTGGGAAGAGAGAGGGTTGGGTGAAAGGTGATTTTAAAGGGTGGTTGCACTTCCACCATTCACCCTACTGTGTATTATTTTTCCATTGGATATTTCTATTTGTTATGTTCTAGTTAGAGGCATGTTAAATTAAGCTTCATTCCTTCTCCAAGTTGAGTAGACTGGTCTGTTTTGTCCGGAACCATAAGCAGCAATTGAGACCCCCTTGTCCTTCGGGAGTTCCAAGGTCTGTGGTACTTAAGTCTACTCATGGTCTTTTGTCCCTGGATGGGCCTAAACCATGGCATCTACCCATAATTCCCCATTTCCATGGTTGTCAATTGAAAGAGTACTTACATGTCCACTTGCAGCCTTCATGGATTCATTTTTTACTTACAGTATATTGAGATGATGTAGTTCCTTATTTCCACACTATTATAAAGATTCACATTGCTATAAACATTCACAGCAGAAGTGATGTCATTGCTGATTCAGTCTGTCTGGCATTTTAGTTGTATAACTCTGTGAAACACAAATAAGTTCTACAATTATTCATCTCATCTCTTCAAGATCATTTAGAAGTTCTGTTGAGGTGACAATGTTTCATCATGTCTTTTTTTCCCTCTTGATTCTAAATATTTTTATTATTACTCTTTAGAGAAATTGCTCCTAGATTTTGTTGTTGTTTCTGTTTTATAGTGACACTGAATTTAAAATGAAAATAAATTTCATTATTTATTCATAGGATTTGATTTACCATGACTGTTACATTATTTTCAATGTTGGTAGTTATTGGTGAATAGTGTGGAAATTTATAGGGCATTTATTTGACCATGAAAAGCCATAAATAATAAAATGATTTTTTCTTGTCTTCATGTAAGACTTTTTCATCTTCATAACAAGAAATTAAAGTAAAAAAGAATTAAATGAATCTCTGAATTACATATAATCCATGTGAACTTCAGGTATTGCTATGCTACCTGTAGTGTACAAATCTTAAATCCTACTGGGAGAGTAAGTCAAGATGCAAAAATAAGAAAAAGGAATTTGATATCAAGACTTACCAATTGACTTAATTTAAAAAGTCTCTTTTTGTGTGAGATTTTTTTAAAATGTGCATGGATAGGACGCTTGGATAGTGAATACAGGGAATTAATAAATGTATGCATTAAAGATTTTTAAAAACTAAAAAAAAAAAAGTGTATGTTAAACTTTACTGTTTAAGAAAAAAAAATGTGTTAGTTTCTTTCAGAATCCACTATAAATAAAGTATGACTTTAAATTGCATTTTTATGCTTTAAATTTGTGGGGGAACAATACGAGTAGAATATGAATCTCGGACTCTTGTCAAGGAAGAAGTTGTTCAGCAATACCACCACAGTGTAATATAGTTAAATAGAAGAGCTGCGTCAACGATTGGTGGTTTTAAGGATGAATGTTTGTAAATTTTAAATAGTGTCTCAAAGCCATTGTCTAGATGTGAACTATCCAGTTTATATAAGTCACAGGCAAACGCTGATCACATAATGTGAACCAAAGCAGTTTTTTGAATTCTTAATGGCATGTACTTAACAAATAATCATTAAATTGTACATTCAGGATCAATGTAATATAGCAGATAAACCACAAAGCAGATTGTTGTGGTTTTGCCCAGCGAGCAATGAAACACTACAACAGTCTCTTGCTCACTGCCCCCCATCCACCTCTACTCTCCTTAGGATGGTGGAGGTCCCAGTGAAATGAGAGAGAAAACATAACCAAGGATATTGTGGATTAAGACAAGGGCAGGGAGGACTCGCTGACAATTATGGTTCCAGGCAAAACAGACTCTAGTTCTGGACTTAAAGAGGAAGGTAAGGAAAGTTTATTCTACTACCTACAAGTAACAGAACGAACAAAAAGCAAAAAGAGAGTAGGATGATGAGAAAATTACAACCAACACTTTAAGATCTCCCTCTCCCATGCCTCCTTCCTTCCCGGGCCCAGCTCACTGCTCCCGATATCTCTACCTCCTCCCCCCTCAACAGCTTGGGGGCTAGGGAATGGGGGATGTGGTCAGTCTCTCACAGATGGACCCTGCCGCTTCTCTCTTTTCAGAGGAGAATGACTCCTTTCATTCTTCCCTTGCTCCAATATGTGGACACAGTCCTTAATGAACTTCTCTGGTGTGGGTTGTTCCCAGCAGCTGCAGCTTCACTGTCTCTTACAATGTGCAAACAAATTCTGCTTCACCAATTCTGTCCACAGGATGCAGGGAAGTCTCTGCTGCAGCACATCTCCTCCTCTATTCCCTCAATGACCTTGGTATCCACATGGTCGCTTCTCTCTCTCTTCCATCGCCTTGCACCACCAGCAGCCAGAAAATAAGGAAGGACAGAAAAAGAAGGAACAGAAAGAACCCTCCTCTTCCAACTTTTTCTTAAAAAGCAGCAGTGGAGGTGTCCAATTGACTCAACCACAGAAGTGGGTCTGACTCAGAGCTAGGGAGAGTTTTGAGCAACTTCTTACAGGAGCCATCTTTACAGCTCCTTCCCCATTAAGAGAAATGGCTTCATGCCAAGCCTTGAAACAGATAAATCACAAAGCTAGGCAGTTGCAGACCAATAGTAAACACTTAGGAATTACTAAATACCCTTCTTTAATTAATCCAGGTAGTACTAGTCATTATATCCACAGGCACACATGTACATGCATACCCATGCATGCCCTCTGCCTGCAACACAAGCATCTCTCCTTATTGGAGAGTGCAAATTTCCCAGCTTGCAGACCCACAAGGGCCCATAGGCAGAACTCCAGTTTTGCATTCCACACTGCTCCTCTGGCAACTCGGTGATGTCCCATCAGCCAGATATCCCATCAAAAGTCCTATCCCATCAGCCAGCCTGGTGCCACAGTGTGATGGATGTTGGTGCCAAACCATATGCAGGCTGAGACTTCTCCAGCTGCTACAGTTGATTACCTGTAACATAGGCAGTTTTGGCTAAACACCCTTTCACAGGGTTTTATTAATTTGACTCAGATACACTGATCATGCTTGCATTCATAGATTAATAGTATGATTTTTTTACAAGGTTAGTCCATAAAAGCACCTCTGCAATATCTTTGATATTTTAGAGAGTTTTGTTCTGAAAGTGGTGTCTTTTTGTGCTGCGATACAAACTAACTGCCCACAATGAGAGCTATCATCATGGATCATCAATATTATGAAATTGCATGGAATGGATGTCTTTCATGTTTTGTTTTAACAAGTAAATGTTCCAGTAGAGCTGCTAGGAAATGACATAACTCTGAAAGTCTGCATTTGGATGAAGTGTTCTGGCACATCTGATGCACAAATAACTCCTGGAGGAAAAATTCCCAATACTGTTATAATGCTCTGTGGAGGTATGCTTGTACTAGTTCTGTGTGGGAGTCTCATTAGTGGAGAGTACACATCAAAATATTTCACACTGTGATTTGACCCTATCTTGTTGCAGTATAACTTTGGCTTCAGACAAATTTGCATAATTCATGGACAGTTTCCAAACTGAATGGTGGATTTAATATGCCTGGTGATGTTCATCTCACTGAAAGATAAGTTTATGATTGCAGGTGCTGCAGGTAGGCTCAACTTATAGCTGCTCAAAAATGTGTCAGCAGAACATTGTTCAACCACAAAAATGCCAATTTGTTAAAATCCAGTTGTTCTACAGAAATATTTCAAATTTGAAGAAGTTTTCCAGAGGAAAATGTCAAAATGAATCATTTCATCTTTCTTTTTTCATTCTGATAATGCCAAAACATTTCATTTCTAAAGTATCACCCTGTTTCATTTAATTTGACATTTAGATTATATGTTAACATTAATTTTAAGGCAGTGTGTTTATATACTAATATATGTATGCATAAGTTATGTATTTTTTTAAAACATCTGTATCTGAATTACTGACATTATAGCATTTCTTTGTTGTCAAAACAAAGAGTTGGAAAGCAGTCAACTGCATTTTATGTGCTGGAGTAAAAAAATTATATTTTTAAAAAAGAAAATTATTAGTTCCAATTTGGATTGATAGTATTTTCTAAAAACTGTAAATTGTTATTTCTAGCCATTGACACCAGAGAAGTACATTTTTTAATGCAATGGCTGCTGGTAAAACCCCTGCAGAGAGGTAAACAGCATTAGTTTACCTTTGTAGTTATATTTACAAACATAGTACAAAGATATAAAACTTTGGGTCAGTATGTCTCAGTTTAAAATAATCTGCCCACTTTTACGACATGAGGAGAAAGCTCAGTGTTTTGTCAAATCTCAGAGCTTTGTAGATTCAGAGAAGGCTTGAATTTATGGACATTCTGTTTGTTTACCTTTCTCATTAGCTTAGCTAATTAGGTTCAGATGTTAATATATACTAAATATTTTTTTTCCTCTTTTGAATGTCTATGAAGAATACTCAGGAGACAGGATTAGAGTATGAAAGACTTATTGTATAAAATGTCTGTGGTCAAAACCACAGCAATTGAAGCTCACACATATCAGCTATCCAGAGAATCTCACAGCTTCCTGACAGGGATCGGGCAAGAGAATATATTAAGTAGTAAAATCTCAGAGGCATATTCAGTCTCTGGCTCCTCTACATCTGCCAACAGAGTGAAAATGAGTACTGGTTCTACCATGACATACATTTTCCCATTGATTTCATAAACAACAGACCAGTGAACAGCCACCACATCTGGAGGATTTCACCCACTATCTAGCTGGAGCCAGTTTGTCCCCTGATACACACCACAGCAATCAATAAATAGTATTTTTTTGTAGAAAATATTTTACAGTTAAGTAAACAATTTGGAAACTGCCTGTTGGATTGTTTAAGGTAGTTGCTGGAGTGCTCAAATGTCTCAGAGGCCATAATAAAACACCTCCCCTTTATTTCTGTGGCTCCTAATGAACTGGCTAATTTTTCAGGTACTATAGCCACCCATGTTTCTTAAACACTGCATTTTAGTTAGGAATACAAGTCAAATACATCCATTTTAAAGTTTGGTTAGTCAGTTTTGTTTATGTAATAACTGAAATGCATCTTAAAATAGCCACAAGGCTAACCTGTGGAACAGGTTAACCTCATCAGCAAATCATGTTTGATTTCTTTCACTAGCACTCCTAACATTGTTATGAAAGCTATCAAATGAACAGATTCCTGTGACAGTGTTTCATTTCTCATAACAACGAAAAGGCGAGCAGCTAATACTGAAGAATTTTCATTAGTTAATGCCTTGTAGTAAATCCATTAGAAAGACATTGGTATCTAATTGTCTAATCACAGCGAAGGCCTAGGAGTGACATGTCTGTAATGGGATTAAAGTAGATTGTAGTGAGCTGCCTACATTCTCTGATCCAGTCTGGAGACAGTAATGGTCTTGCAGGTAATTTTGGTTAATTTGACTAGACTCAGAAATAAAGAAGGAAAATTTGCTTTGATTAAATAGGTAAAAAAGAAGACACTTGGTTTGTTTACACCCAAGAAAGATGAAGCAGACATTATGGCTGGAAAAATACATCATTAGCTTGAAAGGAATCCAACATATCAGTGAAGAGCTGTTGGTGGGATTGAAGTTTGTTGCATACAAGGAAGAGTTGCACATGATATGATGAAGCCAGCAAAATTCTAGCTGTGCAGAAGGCATAAACTCCTCCAGTTCAGGGTAATTTGGTCTTGTGGCCTGCATGCAGTGTTAGGGCCAGAAGCAACTTTCTGCCTGATCAATGTCATTCTCTAAAGCTATGCAAACTGGCAGCTTAAGGAAATGGATTTGCAAGCATATATTCAGTGATTCTATGAACTACTAGGTTGCCTTGCAGTGGTCATCATAGAAAAATGGGGGTTGCTGGCTTTTTTTTCTAGTTCACTGAAACTATTTCAGGCACCTTGGAACACTGCTTTGAAATTTGTCATTCCAAACATAGAAGCATACTCTACTCTGACCTTCATCCTAACAAGATAAATGTTTTCCTCAGACTTGCTGAAGATTCTCAGATAATCAATTTGTCCCTTGTGTGTCATGGTCAACAAAATGAGGAGGGTACATATGAGCATCAGATAAGTGTATGGTTAAAAATTCACAACATATGTGCATAGATTTATTTATTGTGACTACAGAATTTCGATTCAGCTTCCTAGTGTGGACAAATCCAAAGTGATCTGTCAATGAGGCATTATTAGTCTAGGAACTGGGAATAGGCTTAGTCTTAAAGCGCTGTAGTATCATATGATGATTATTCAAAACATTTCAATTTATCTAAGTGATGGTTCAGAATTTAGGATAAAAATATTTGTAATAATATTGTTTTGTAGAGTAGGAAAAAAAAACTTAACACTGACCTTTACCTGCATGGGCCACATTCAGTCTAGAAAAGAGGACACTGAGGGAGATCTTATTAACATTTACAAATATCTAAAGAGTCGGTGTCAGGAGGTTGGGGCATCCCTTTTTTCTGTTGTAGGACAAGGGCTAATGGGATGAAGCTGGAACATAAAAAGATCCATTTAAGTATAAGAAAAAACTATTTCACTGTGAGGGTGATGGAGCAGTGGAACAGGCTGCCCAGGGAGGGGTTGTGGAGTCTCCTTCCTTGGAGGTCTTCAAGACCCATCTGGACATGTTCCTATGTGACCTGATCTAGGTGAACCTGCTTCTGCAGGAGGGTTGGACTAGATGATCTCTAAAGGTCCCTTCCAACCCCTACCATTCTAGGATTCTATGATCATTTCCAGCCCATACTGTAGTAACATCCAAACTGAATTCTACACTGACGGTATTTCCCCCTTTTTCATGTGGTACTCATCTTGGAAATTCAGAAAATCACAAAATAGTTAGATCAGCTCATTTCAATGTGATGAAATATATTTCAAAGTTTTAAAAGGCTTTTAAAAGTTATAAAATCAATGTTTTCTGAATATTTAGCAAGACATTTGACTTGCATTCATCAGATAATGCCTTTAACACTAAGTTAAATATTCAGTGCAAAACTTGTGATTCTACACTAAAGGGCATGAGTAGGAAGTATTTTTTAAGAAAATCGAACACTACATTTCATCAACAAGGTAGTCTATGATGAAAGGAGTAAAGATACATAACAGTTTAGAAACAAAGAACAGAAAGCAAACGGTGAAACAGAGTGAGAATGTCATGGTTTGACATGACAGCCTTTTCTGGTAAGGGGGAAGGGGCTGTAAAGATGGCTCTTGTAAGAATTTGCTTGAGACTCTCCCCAGCTCTGAGCCAGATCCATTTATTGGGCTGACCCCATTAGACATCTCCACAATCATTTTTTCAGAAGACGCTAGAAGATGAGGCTTCTTCCTGTTTCTTCCTTCTTGTATCCCTTCTTCTTTTTCTACCTGATGATGGTGCAAGGAGTAGGAAGGGTGAGATAAACAACCATGAGGACTCCAAGGTCAGTGATGGAAGAGAGGAGGAGGTGTGCTAGAGCAGAGTGTCCCCTGCATTCTACGGAGAGAACTGGTGAACCTGAGATTTGTTTGTTTGATAATGACCACGTATTTGGGCAGAGACTCATTTTGCTAAGAACCCTGGGCCAGGGGCAGTGATTCATTTCATTAAAGGTCCTATGCCAGGGCAGTGACTATGGCCGGAGGAGGCCATGTCCCATTGGAGGGACTCAATCACTTCACTACAGACCTCCAGCCAGAAGCAGTGATTTTCTTCTTTAAAACTATGTTCAGAAGAGGCTGTGTCCCGAGAGAGGGACTCTTTATCACCATGGTTGGAGGAGGCCACGTCCCAAAGGAGGGACCCAATATCCACAGCTGTAACTGTGGGAAGGAAGCCACGACAAAACAGCTCATCAAACTTATTTCCCAGAAGAAGTCTTGTCCCGAGAGAGGGATCCTATAACTGCAGAAGCTGCAACTGTGGCAAAATCCATGCCAGAGATATTCACCAAGGACTGAGTCCTGTGTGAAGGATCCTGTATCGGCAGAAGCCACAGCTGCTGGGAACAACCCACACCAGAGAGGTTCATTAAAGACTGTATCCTGTGGGAGGAACTCTGTAATGGAACAGGGTAAGAATGCCAGCAGTCGTCCTTATCTGAGAAGAGAGAAGTGTCAGGGTCCATCTATGAGAGACTGACCACATCTCCCATTCCCTGTCCCCCTGAGCCATTGATGGGGAAGAGGGTAGAGATATTGGGAGCAGTGAGCTGAGCCGGGGAAGAAAGGAGGGACAGGGGAGGGAGATCTTAAAGTGCTGGTTGTAATTTAATCATCATCCTAGCCCCATTTTTGCTTTTATTCTGTTCTGTTTCTTGTAGAATAAACTTTCCTACTTTCCTCTCTAAGTCAGGTACTGGAGTTTGTTTTGCCCAGAACCGTAACTGGCAGCGAGCCCTCCCTGCCCTTGTCTTTATCCACAACAACCTTGTTTATCTTTTTACTCTCATTTTGCTGAGGCCTCTGCCATCCTAACAAGAGTGGGGGTGAATGGGGGCACCGAGCGAGAGACTGTCATGGTATTTCTCCACTAGCAGGGCCAATCCATGGCAGAGACACACAGAACATTGGCTTTGACAGGCTATCTCAAACTAGGCATGACTCCCACAGATACTGGGAATTTGTGTTTGTCTTCATCAGCATGTCCCCCTTCTAAAGGCTGTGGGACCTGTTGGACTTATTCTGATTCCATTGTGGTTTAAGCAGGTTCAAGGACTTCTGATACAAATAATAGTCAAAACAAATTTATACCTAAATGTAGATGATTTGGCCAGGTTTCCCCTCCTGGAAATCTGTTTCTGTGGCTTTACATTATTTCTTTATTTCTTCAGAAACTTTATAATATGAAACAGGCATTCTGAAAAGAAACATGAAAGATTTAACTGTACATTTATGTGTTCATTTCCAGTCTTCAAAAGTTTGGAAGTGGAAATTTGGGTGCAAGACTCCATGCACTTCAAACTAATTGGTAGTACTAGATCTAAAAAGCCCAGGTGTCAAATAGTGTAATTTGTGTCTATGGATAATATTATTGACTATGCTTATGCTCTACATAGAAACTGAAGTGCTGTCTAATGCTTTTAGCATGACATCTGTCTTCATAAATGGCCTCATTATTTCTTTTCTCTGTTTAAATATACAGAAGCAATATTTAGTGTATTACTGAATATTTACTGAATTACTGTACCTGTCCAGTAATGGTGATGATTCCCATGCCATGGAAGAGACAGACTGTTTTCTACAATTTATACTACTTTTTAAAGAAACAATAACAAGAAAAGAATTTGCTGAGGTCCAGTGATTTGTAGGTTGTAGAATATATTAAGATGATAAACAACAGTGATAAAGCTGTCTTTATAACTTTTCTACCTTTCAGAATAAAAAATTTCAAACACCTTTAAACTTTCATCCCTATAATAACAATTTGATAGACTGTTAGTGCCTCTGTATTGCTATATTGCTAGATATATAGCTCTGGATACTGGAAAAGATGTACCTCAAAGTTAATCTGAGTAGACATCAAAATACTTTATGAGTTCTTTATATCCCAGGGATATTAACAAACTATGAACAATCTTCCAGCCCTGCAAGTCACTAGTAAAACCTCCTCACCAAGCAGAAACTAGTGCTATCCAATATAGGAAAGGATAAAACAGGGCAGCTAGGCTCACCTTTTCTCTCAATGACAGGAGAACATAGAAAAAACATTAAAAATGTTTTGTCTCAAAGACATCTCAGTCACAAAATAATGATAATTTAAAAAATCCTATTGGCAAGCAAATAATTGGATTGATCAGGAGAGATCAGTGGAGGTGCTATTTTAGAAAGCTGGAGTTAACACGGAAGGATACCAAATGGTAGCACAGCTGGAAATAAATATATGTATTTTATTCAAAACACAAAGGGGAATGGAGAAGAGTGGAGGGGAGAGATGGATCTAGTCATTACTTAGATCTGTGTTTTTCCAAGTAAATTGTCTCTAAAACATTGTGGATGCAGGATGAAATCACTAAAAGCTTATCCTTATGAAGAAAGATATTTAATCATTTGACAGCCTTTAATGCAACAAAATAGTTTCTTAGCAAGGACTGTACAATGAAAATAGATATCTTCATTGCAGTTGTATTTATTTATTCATTTATAAAGACGTGTAAGTACCTGTATATAGGAGGACAGAAATTTATTGTTATCACTGTCATTAGTGCATGGGATTGCAGGGCAGATCACATCCTTCTGCATAAAGTCATGCAACTGACGGAGTGCCCTCAGCCTACTCATACTCTCTTCACTATTTCACTACGGTATTCATTCAGTGATCCACAGCTGGCCTCTGCCTAATATCACTTAGAAATTAATCAAAGAAGATAACAAATCCCTGTACTGCAAAATTTTAAAGGTTGAGTACCCTAGTGTGACAAAGAGAAACACCACTTAACCAATATGAAGGTATACTGGAAAGGGGCTCTCTAGCTGGCAGACTACAGTATTTTTCACTAACTAGACTTTTAAAAGGTAATTCAGGCAGAACACCAAGTAGAAATACAGCAAAGCTTAAAAGCAAGGAAGCTATAGAGAGAAACCAAGAGAATAGGAGTTGCAAAAGCAAAGGTGTATGTCTTAATATCCCAACTGGCTTTTGGGAGGTGCTTCCATACAAGTCTCTATTTAAGATTTTAGTGATGACAGCTCTTCAATATGACAATAGATAAATTAAAAAATATTGGAACATATACCTTTTAAAGAAGAGAGGGAAAGGATTTTTTTTCCCTTCAGCATCATAGTAAATAAACATTACACAAATATTTTTCTCACTGACATCACCTACCACAAACATTTCTCTCACTGGCATTACCTACTCCCTTTTTTTGAGGGGCAGAGGGGTGTGGGGGCGAGCAGAATTACTTTACAGTCCGTTCTCTTATAACAGACTCTTATATATCTCCGCCAACCTCCACAAACATTTGTCCCAGCACAACTGAGGGACAACAAAAGGGCAGATTCACAGTTTGAAGGGTGAAAACAGGATGGATTAAGCTAGTATGGCTACTAAGGGAAATGTCTGTGTCCTCTTGGGGACTGTTAGCAGATAACTAAAACATGAGATTTCTTGGAGAACACTGAACCATGAGATATATTTACTCTTCTTTTTCTTTACCATGATAACATCATTGGTGATAAGACTATTGAATCTTGCTTAACAAGGAATTAATATTGCATGAGCAAAATAATCAAGAGAAATTTCTCTAGCACACAAAGAGAGACAATATTGGTCCAAAAAGTAATCAGCTGGCAGTTTGTAAGTCACTGTCCAGTGCTAAACTAAGCTAACCTAGGCACATTATGTCTCAACACTTTCATTTAGTAGCAGATTCTCAGAAGTGAGTTTCGTCAGAAAGAAAGAGACACAAGATTTACATATAATGAAAGACATTAAAGACGCAAGGTTTGAACGGCATGTAAGTCTAGGAGGAAGACTATAAAGTATGAGATGGATTCAAAGAGATCATTTGTTCTTTCTTGTTTTTCAATGAATAACTAAACAGTAGTTAAAATGCTCTATAGAACAGAATTCAAGATTTCACTTGTGGTCACACTTCCTATTAAGCACAAAGTTCACAACTGATTAAGAGTAATAGATAATTTAGTAAATGGCTTATCAAATAACATATGGATTGTTTCTAACTGTTATGACTCCCTTGCCTTTTTAAAAGAAATTCTGAAATATGCTATTCATGTCTGGAAGTTGACACTGGTTTATCGACCCCAGAACATTAGCAGGACTGATGATCTTGCTAACCTTAAATAGTAATATTTTAAAATGAGTTTTAAATTAGCAAAATATAGTAATTATCAAGTAAACTAAAATTAAATATCTCCAAGGCTAGTTTGTCGATGGTCTTTGTTACAAAATGTGAGGAAACTTATAAATATCTTCTTAAAAGCCTAATCTTTCAGCAATTTTTCCCCATCAGAAGACTCAGAAGCAAAATAATTCCTCCCACTCACTTTCCACTCCCTCCTGCTTCTCAACAACAAAAACACCACCTATGAAAAAAAACCCTTTTCATATGTCATGACTGAGAAAAATATCTTTAAAAAGTTAATAGCTGAGAAGATAGTTAGAAATTATTCAAATTAGGTTTAAGTAAACATTATTTTTTAACTGAGTTGATTCATTTGCATCTTGGAGGAGCAGAAAAAAAAAAGACACATGCCCAGTACCCTGGGCCCGGGCGCATGCACAGAGGTGATGTTTTTCAAGATGACAAAACCTCATTCTGAGTTCCA
Source organism: Urocolius indicus (assembly GCA_013401255.1). Taxonomy (NCBI): domain Eukaryota; kingdom Metazoa; phylum Chordata; class Aves; order Coliiformes; family Coliidae; genus Urocolius; species Urocolius indicus. Next base: position 64,432 of record WBNH01000833.1, read on the forward strand.
AGGATATATAGGTGCCTTTAACGGAAGGCGCATGGAGCAGATGTGCGGGCATTGTGGTTTTAGCTGTCAGCAATGTTGAGACATATTTTGTAGAACCTCACAGTCTCCTTCTCTGGGGACATTCAAAACTCACCTGGACAAGTACCATTGTGACTTACTCTAGGAGGTTCTGCTATGGTAGGGGCTTGGACTAGATGATCTCTTGAGGTCCTTTCCAATCCTTAAGATTCTTGTGACTCTGTAATTCATTTTTTTAAATCAACCAGCTCTGGGATTTCTCACAGTTCTGCTGACCACTTAGAGTTAAGCAAGCATTCACATTTTACTTCAAAACTAAAATATACTTGTATTAAGCCTCAGGAGAGTACTTAGTGAGGAGTTCAGTAATGTAATGTTTGACTATATATTACATTACAGAAATAATGTAATGATTTCTTTTACCTTTGGTACTAATTCTGTAATAAAGTGTAATAAATGAACAGTACTTCAGAGGTCATGATGTCTACAGTTGAATATGAACAGTTTCCTGGACTTCTCTCTATAATAAAACACTTTTTAACTGAAAATTATGGGCAGTAGAGACATCAAGTATGAATGTGATCCAAGAAAATCTGCTTATACAATGCACTGTGTAAGTGCACTGGTCAGAAGTAGATATTAAAGCATTAAGTTGTTTAATAGAAAACATTAAAATCTAAACAAGATGAAGGACAATTCTTTCAAATGATTAGGAGACCACGGACTTGAGCAGCATCAAAAAGCCAAAAAGACTGAAAATCTTCTTTTAACTGAGCACTTGTGTGTTAATATACAGAAGGAAATTGCCAAAGCATAACATAGAATCCCTGCATCAATAGATACTCTTCATAACTAGCATTTAGTGAATTTTCAGGTTTTATACTACTCACATTATTTTACTCAATCATTTATCTTTTTCCTTTGGGTTTAGTTTGTATATTTTATTATTTTTCTTAAGCTTTTTTCTTCAAGACTGGTGTCACTACATGAAGTCAGAGAGCAGCAATTTTCGAACTCAACAGTAATCCTTTCTCTCTTGAGGATCAAAAATTTCTACTAATGGAAGCAGAATAATTTCTGAGTGAATATTTTGAACTGTTTAACAAGAGTAAAGAATGAGCTGATATTCATTAACTTCCAGATTTTTCATTTAAAAGTAAAGAATACAAATCACTTAAAGAAGATGTGAGAAAAGTACTACACAAGAAAGTACTTAAACCAGAAAATTATTTTTAAATTACTATGTAATTTTTTTTTAAAAGAGAAAATTCTATTATAGCACACTCAAAAATAATAGTATAGTATCCATTAAATTGTATACTATTGTATACAATTCTTCAAATTGAAGTCTGTATTGAGGCAACTTTTACCAACAGCACATAGACATCAATATGGTTTGTCTTTCTGTAAAAACGTTTTTTCTTTCTTTCTTTCCCTGAATAATGGATTATTTTGACACCTCATGAATTGAAGTGCAAGATAGGATACTTATGAGATTGTCCTGGAATGTTCAGTCAACAGGAAAAAATTGCGTACACTTTCTAAATTACTTCAGTACCAAAATTATCAGTGATGTCTTTCTTGAGACATCGTTGCATGAACACTGTATACTAACTTAAACAGAAAATAGAATGGTACTTGGATTTCTCACAATTCTGATTTTGGAATGGCATGCACATTTTCATACTTCACCTTAGCTATATGCTCAGATTTCAAGGAGCCCAAAGACTGACCATTCCTTTAAGGTTATAAAAAGGTCAGGCTACTCCAGACTTACTACATATCTTGTTTCTTCTCTTCCATTGACAATTAAGTTGCTAAACTCAAAAAGTGTGACAAATATCCTGAGGTGATGTTGCTGGTTTTGTACTTCTGGAGCTCATTCCCTACTGACTGAGACAGTGTAGAAAAATTTAGCAACTCGTTTATCCTGTTTTACTTCTTTCTAGTGCTGAATTTTTTTATGGGCACTGAAAATTTAGAGACGTACAGGGAGAAAAAGGAACAGCCAACCTAAATGTTAGCTAGATTAAGCATTCAGGTGCTTAAAGATCCCTGAAAACACAAGCCCAACTTTTAGGGTACATCTAGAATAGTAAAAGTTCTAAAAAATTCTAAATCAATATATTGAAAGCTTCTTTGTTCATTAACTAAGTTTAAAAATTTTTGAAAATTCTAAATAAAAGTAAATGTACATAAAATCATGCAATTGCATCTATTCAACAGTACAGAAGAGAATTGTTAGACCTTTCTTGTGTTTTTTACTCAACTCTTCTAGAATGAAATCTCATGCTAATAAATGTGAAAATAACTTTCTTGAGTAAACTCAAATACTTTTTTTTACATATTACAAATCTGTCACCTATACACTAGTGAGCTCATACTGCTAATCTGTAGCCTTTTATGAACTTTTATAAACTCTTTCAATATACAAACAGAATATTCTTCAGGTAAATCTTCTTCCAAAGAAGCACCAGTGGTGTAGTGGTATCATGCAAGATTCCCATTCTTGCAACCCGGGTTCGATTCCCGGCTGGTGCAGAGAAAATTCCCATTTTGTGCAGCAAATGCAGCCCTACGACTTTGAGTGACAGAGTACTGGCGTAGCCTGC
>WBNH01000835.1:0-45449 GCA_013401255.1 Urocolius indicus
CCTTCCTTCCTTCCTTCCCTTTGATTTATCCTAGCTCACTCTTTCACCCGATTTCGCGGTAAATACAGACAGGGTTCTTGGGGTAATGGCATAATTTGTGTATTCCAGGCAAGAAGTCAGCCTTGGTAGGAGACGGTTTAATTTGTCCAATTAACTTGTCCTCACTGAAGTCCAAAACAGCATTACAAATTAGATTTAATATATTAAGTTGTTAATATAAGGAAATTTTTTCCTATCATTGCAACTCAGTGGTGCTTTTATAGTGTTGTAGTTCAAAGGACTGCTTGAGATCAGAAATGTGCTGTTTTAGGAAGAGTGTTCGCTCATGTTGAAATATCTGTAATAGAGAAATTTAGGAATGATAGAGGAACATTAAAATGTATTGTTATCCCTTAAGATTCTGTGATTCTGTGACTGATAAGACTAAGCTTTGGAACAGTCAGCATACCTGTGTTTTAAATTTCCCAAATTATGTGTTTGCATTTTCACCTTTTTATAAATAAAACCAGAATGAAACATGGAACTTCTCCAGCAGGTCAATTATGAACATTTTTATCATGTTTAATCAATAAAAGAAGAAGATAATTTTACAACTTCCCTTTGTTGCTTTGGGAAATACATTTCATTCCCTTTAAAAGACAGTTTTTTACCCAGAGGTATTTCTGGATTGAATTTAGTGTAATAGCTTATGAGCATTAATTTTATGCATTTTTTTCCTATTCTTTCTAGTAATCAATCAGCTGTCAGTCAGCTTCTTGCAGCCAGGATTTGTATATGAAATCAATTTATTTTCTTCTTTAAGAAGAAGTATTGGCACATCTTCCTTGACTTGGTTGTAGCAATGTTTCAAATTTCTTTTTTGTATCTCTTCACTTGCATATGTATAGTATTAGAAATCTGTGGCTAGGGAATGGGTGTAATTTAGGATTGTGGGTGTGATGGATGAAGTGTAGAAACATTGTCAACACAGTCTTCAATTTCAATCATTGCTTGACACTTGTTCTTAAAGAAACACTGCTGCTTCTTGTTTTCTTTTTTTTTCTCCTTTTTTTGTTTTAGTATGTCCAGTTGTTTTCTTGTAAGTCCTTGCAGCAAACTGGACATGTCTCTGAACTAAAAGTTTATCTCTTCAAACTTTAGTGAAGTTGAACTAAAAATCCTTTTGGTGTAATTGCAAAAGTGAGCAGCTGTACCTTCACATTCTTGTATTCCAAAATGTTGTAAGTTATTGGTTTATTTTTCATGTGGCTCTCTACATACGCTGTGACTTCTCTTTTGTTCGTGTTAAGTCTCTTCCAAGAGCTTTTCCCTGCTGTGCTAAATTTCTGTGTTGAGTTATCAAGCATATACATGCACTTCCAGGCATGGAAAAGGAAGCAGATAAATAAAATTAATATTTATCTTTTCAGGGGCGGCATCTAAGATTTGCCTTCAGGCAGGCATTTTCTGCACCTCTTGGAGTGTGGGCCATCTCCTTCTGAGTACTACGTTAGCACCTAAGAGATTTTTTTTTGTAATGAAGTAAACAGACTGCAGGGACTAGTTCAGTGTTCAGATATTTTATTCAGCCAGTTGATTCTTTTGAAGATAATTGGAACATGTGTCTGTGCCTAGGTGAGGGTGAGATGTGCTCATCTGCCATCCCCAGCCGAGGAGAATTCTTTTTAGTGTCTGCATTGAACACTCGAGGGGCTGGACACCTCCACTTTTGCTGACCTTATTGACAGCTAGCAATAATCAGGGGAAATCCATCCTTTTAGTTATTACATGCTAATGATAGATCAATTACCTGGTTCCACCATTTGTTTTTCACTTCTGTAGTAACAATTTTTTTGCCTGGGAAAAGAGACTAAAATAACTGTTGTGGAAGAAATAGGTAGCTCTTTGTTGTATGTCTTTTCTGATTAATTAATACAACAGTTATGCAGTACCNAAAATTATACTCTGAGAAGAGGCTAGTAGAACCTGGTGCTGCAAATGCTATTTTTTTACTGTTTCTGGTACCATATTCTGGATGTAAGCATTTTCAGGAGAAAACAGGAAAAGGAAAAAGCTACTTAATTTAAGAAAGAATAATGCAACAGGTGAACACTGTCACAGAATCACAGAATGGTTGGCGTTGGAAGGGACCTCTAGAGATTGTGCAGTCGAACCCTGTCACAGGAAAGCTTTTCCTCATGTTCAAGCAGAACTTCCATCTTATGCCTGTTACCCCTTGTCCTGTTATAGGGAACTACAGAAAAAAAAGTTGGCCCACCTTCTTGGCACACTTTAGATATTTTTAAGTGTTGATAAAGTCCCTCCTCGGTCTTTTCTCCAGGCTAAACAGTCCTAGGTCTCACAGCTTTTCCTAATAAGAGAGATGTTCCAGTCTTTTAATCATCTATAGCCCTCTACTGAACTCTCTATAGAAGTTCTTTATCAGTTCTATGTTAAAGAATAGGAGAGGTCTATCTGATTAGATTGGAATCATGAAAGTGGCTTGATTTGGAATTAATATTTGTTTGATAGTTGGATTTAGTCCTTGGAAGAAATTGCTTCTCCCTGTTAGTTTCCACAAAGATGCCAAGTATAGATCTACATAGCAGATGGTCATCAGTCTCAAAGTTGGTACAATTGTCAGTAACAGGGTCCCTCGCTGAAGGTGTGCCTTTCTGTGGGTAAAGCTAAGGCAGACTTTGTGTGGAGAACCTTGACAGCATCTGAGTGTCTCTTGCCTTGCTTTGTGTAGTGTTATCAACACATTGAAATGCTTTCACTAACAATGTATCTTCAACTCCCTGGAAAGCCTCATCTTTATTCAAGTGTTTCTTTTTACTTGATGTGAAGTACTAGAAGTTAGCTATGGGGTCATAAGGAGGTGAAGAGAGAAAACAGCAGGCAAAAGGTCTTCTGGAAACTGATGTGTTTTATCACATTAGCTAAAGCCACAACACTTGTAAGCGACAAAGGGAATACTGAGGGCTTTGGTTTTTAAGACCTGAGTGGTAATGAATATCACCTTCAAAGCAGAGACAATGAGTGCAGTACCCTAAGTATTTGTTAGTGCATGTACAGTGGGAGACTGGAATGAGGTTTTAATTTTTTTAGATAAAGCTCCTTTTTCTTCTAAACTTTTTTTTTTGTGATACATGCCTTCATTTGCAGATGGCTTGTGGAGGATATGCATGTTCAAATATCTGGATCATAAGATTTTTTTAAATACTCCTTTTTTTACCCCAATAAAATTATTTTGTTTTGTTTTTTTTTTTCTGTTAGATATCACATTTAATATTTTGATGTGTGGAAATGTTGTGTGAAAATAAACTCCATTGCCTTGTTGATAAACAAGCTTGTGCTTGTGTAAAACAAGCACCTTCATGGTCGCACGTTTTTTCCCTACTCTGCTCCCTTATTGTTTCCTCTCAACTTCATCCTTTGCTAAGGGAAGCAGTTTGTGGTTCAGAGAGAAGCTTTAATATCCATCAGCTATCTGCCTTTCACCTTCACATGTCAGTTAGTGTGTTTTGTGTGCCAATAAAAGGGTAAAGCCTTGTCCACAAGTAAGCTGCCTTTGGAGATAGTTCAGGGCTCTCTTGTAACTCCTGCAATCTAGAAGAAGCAAAATTAAAATCACTTCTTCCTTGAAAGTACATTTCATACATCTCCATTTTTGTGATAGCTTTGGAATCATTATGTAGCAGTTGGCTCTGATACACTTGCACAGATGCAGATTGAGTCCAACAGGACTGATATCTCATGGACCTTTCTGTCATTTGAAATGCTGTCATGAAGATAATGGTGATGAAAGGGGAGAGCTGGTGCCTTCAGCACTTTACCTATGAAGATTTCTTAGATTTGTATTATTCTATGTCAGTAGGTGATTCAAAAGGGAGTTTGACAAAACAGATTCATACCAACCACAGATCTCTTAACAGGTGGTCATGCCATTTCTTCTATGAGTAGATTATTTGAACATTGCACTGTATTGTAAAATGAGCTGTTCATACCACTCACAAATTTGTAAAATGTATGTAGTCAAACAGGTAAATTGTGTAAATTTTTTGGGGTGCGCTTTTTTTTTTTTTTTCATCTTCACTGCATGGAAGGTACTACAAGTTTTAATCAAAAAATAGTATCAAACTTGCCAAAGCTTCTGTGTTCCAGACCTTTTGAAAAGTAGTGTTGCATTTCAGTTTAGTTTAGTGACAACAACAGGCTATTTAGGAATTTCTCAGGTATCTCCTGTGAGAGGGAAAAATATTTCTGTATTCTTTAATTCCTCTTACTGCTCAGATGTGGTAAATTTTAGACAGGAATGAGAGTTTTGTTTTTTTAAGTCAGGTGCTGGAGCAGTAGTGGTCCCAGTGTATGACATTCAATTACGCATTGTAATAAATGAGATGGATTGAATTGAAATCTCAGTCCATTTTTCAGTGCTGGATTTTTGCTTTTGCTCCTTTCACGTTTCAGATATGTACAAGAAATCACAAAAAGAATTTCAGTCTTTGAGAACTGTCAGATTATAGAATATGCTAGGATTTAATATCTAGCTTTAAGAACATCTCATACTTTGATTCCCTTCTTGCAACATGGGTATTCCAGTGAAGTATTATGTTTATAATTCATTAACAATACGAGGTCTTGTGATTCAGACGATACTGTTGAATACATCAAAAAATCCAGTCCGTGATAGGTGCTTGATTATGGTGCAAAAGGTGGACTGAGTAATATGCTGGAACAGTGCTAACATTTACCATACCTGTACTTCTAGTGCATATGAGTAGCCTGAAATTAATAATTTCCTTTTCTTTCTTGCTTAACTTTTTTGTCTTTTAAAATTGTTTTGCCTCAGATTGAGAATGCTTAGGGACTCTACCCCCCCAGCAAATAACCAAACAACCCAAACTAACAACAGAAAATCTCTGCCCTGTTCTTGCTAATAGTGTTTTTCTCTTTTTCTTATCTATTCCACAGGCTCTGAAAATACTTCATCTGAAGTTTCAGACAGGACAGACTCACATTGGATTCTAAGCCAGTGAGAAAAAGGCTGCCAAATATGCCGGTGCCAAGCTGTCAGATGATGCACGTAATCAGGCCAGTGGTGGTGCTCCTGTGCTTGCTGCTCTATGCTGATGCTGAAAGTAAGCTTATTATTATCTTGGCCAAGATGAACAGTTTTGTTTGCAGCTGGTGGTTACTAAAGGTTTCTTTTGAGTAATTCTTGAAACACTATGAGGTCCTCTCTAGTTCATACCTACTATTTAAAAAGGATTATTTGTGCAGCTTTTATATTCTTAATGCTCCTTTTCCTAAGCAACTAATGATTCCCAGTCAGATGGTGGAGACCATTGCCACAAAGTTACATGATCAAAACAAAGACCAACCTTGCTTACCAAATATTGGTCAATTTCTTAAAGACAGAAACACGGCACCGTCCTCCAATTAATATCCAGCCCTATTAAAATTCCAGGCACTTTGTAAATGCCATAACAGCTGTTCTAATGTATTATTTCCAACAGCTGTCGCAGAGTATAGTATCCAAAGAAATCAAGCAGAACTGACAACTTAGTGGCTGGCCTAAATGCATGACTGTTGAGAGAAGACATCTTTTTTTTACCTATACTTAAGGGAAACCGTTGGATTTTGGTCAATTAGTTTACCTATTAATAGGAAGATAATATCTTCTTTTTAATTAGGAAATCATTAGGTCTGCCATATTTACATATGTTCCTTCTCCCACCTGTCCTGTGGCTTACAGAAGTAACGTCAAAAAGAGAAAACCCATTTTCTTTCCACCTTTTGACCTGCAGGCTCACTACTGGCTGACTGTTACGGTTGCTACAAGCTGACTATTAACATTCACTTTATTCAAGGATATTTTCCTATTGAACCTTCCTGATTCTGTGCAAATAAATCGCCAATCAATAACTTTGTTCAAGCTCTGACTTTAGAAGTCTTATGTGTTATTTTCACACATCTGTGTAAATCAAAGGAGTAGCTGAATTAAGTAGAAAAACACAAGAATAAAACTAGTGTCAGTAAGGCTGCATGAATCACTTCTCAGGAAACTCATCTTGAAGAGTTCCTTATCACTCCACTGAGCTCCTGCACTCCAGATACACTAAATTGCAACAATAGAACAGATATAAAATCTTTCCACTTCCATGTTTAGTCTTACTTTTAACTGTAGATCTATGAAAATGAAGAAAATGAAGGAAGAAGAAAAGGACAAAACATATATGTTTGTTGAGTACTGGCAGCTGAGTTTCTTTGGCCTCTTTCCAGGTATATAATGACCAGCTGGGATGATTGTGTCTAAGGTGAAATCAAGGACATTTTAACACTTTAGCCAGCAAGTAATTAATTGGGAAGTGGGCCCATATGTCAGATGTTTCTGCATTTACAGGATGCTACCTATTTTTAAAGTAAATTATGTGCTTAGCAAACATAAATTTTTAGATTTTGGTATACCTTTTCTGCTCAGGTAATGGAATGTCTAGCCTCCTGTGGGTGAATAGTAAATGAATTTTTTTATTTTGGTAGCTCCAATCAGTTTGCAAAAGGACCATCAAACCTCACAACTCTTTTGTTAGTTCTGTACTCATGAGAGAAAGGTACATTTTCTCTAGTCCTGGTTCATTAAACAGAAGGTTCCCTGTTTCATAAAATATATCAGCAACAAAAGGAGGGCTAAAGGAAATCTCACCCTTTAATGGATGAAAGGGGAAACTTAGTGACCAAGGACAAGGAAAAGACTGAGGTACTTAATGCTTTCTTTGCCTCAGTCTTCAGTATTAAAACCAGCTGTTCTCTGGGCAACTGTCTGTTTGAACTGGAAGATAGGGACTGGGGACAGAATAAAGTCCTCTTATTCCAGAGGGGAAATCATGTGTGATCTGCTGCTTTAGCTTGACTCACACAAGTCCACGGAGCTAGATGAGATCCATCTCAGGGTGCTGAGGGAGCTGGTGGAAGTGCTCATCGAGCCACTCTCCATCATCTACCAGCAGTTCTGGCTCACTGGGGAGGTCCTAGCAGACTGGAGAATGCAAATGTGACCCTTATCTTCAAGAATGACCAGAAGAAAGATCCTGGCAACTACAGACCTGTCAGTCTGACCTTGGTGCTCGGGAAAGTTGTGGAACAGGCTATCCTGAGTGCCAAGAGTTCAGGCCTTGTCAACATGTCTTTATGAAGGGCAGGTCTTGTTTGACCAATCTGATGACCTTCTATGACAAGATGACCTGCTTAGTGGATGAAGGAAAGGCTGTTGGTGTGGTCTTCCTGGACTTTGGTAAAGCCTTCAACTCAGTCTCTCACAGCATCCTTCTGGAAAAACTGGCTGCCCATGGCTTGGATGAACCAGTTAAGAAAAAATAAAAATGATGTATTAATAAATATTTAGATCAATATTAATTAATAGTGGATAAGTAGTGTTTTCAAAGATGAATTTCTAATAATCGTAGTTTTACAGGACTATTGAGCTATTTTGTTTGGAAAATAAAGCAAAGGTCTCTTCAATATAACAAATTAATTGCTTGGGTTTTTTTCTATTCCTTTTAGACACATAAAGGTATAAACCTTTATGGTTTACACCATCCTGTCATATTATATGAATGTTAATAGTTTCATGTCGTTATGTTACTACATAATATGTTACGAGTGTTGTTAATGTAAGTTGTAACACTGCAACTAAAAATTCTACTGATTGTCATTCACAAAGAAGCAAATAATGTGAAATTTGTTCAGGAAAAACTCATATACACTAATTCTTCCTGATCTTGTATATTTATAGTTAGCTATTACTAGGCAGAGTTATAAGATTAGAGAGTAGACAAGCAAAGATACATTAGGTTATCTTTTTGTAGGGACAGTGTTGCATCTTCTTGTTATTAAAGAATAGGAGAAAAAAAAGTTAATTTTAAAATAGATAAAAATTAAATCTAGTTAGGAAGATTGAAAAAAGTTATTAGATTAAACTAAGAAAAGTTGAGAAATACTGCTAGAATTTTGAAACTGAATTATCATAGAGTATAAATTTTATTATTTATTTATTTAAAAGAAATAGAAACACTTTAAGACAATCCTTTTTTGGATTGTACCAGCCAAGATTTTAGGTCAGAGTCTCTCTTAAGACATTCCAGAATATGGAATAACCAGACAATTATGCTTAAGAAGTGATAGACTAGGTATCTGTGATTTTACGGCTTCTATATTTTGTCAAGGAGAGAATTGAGCTGGACAATATAATTTTAGAAGTGCATTTTCTCACCTGAGAATTTAAAAATACTTTTTATTTAGTTAGAATTTTCAAAACTATATTCCTATGTGGTTTTTTTTCTGCATTTTGTTGTTGTTGTTTTTGATAAGAGTATTGGCCATGTGGGTCGTGGTACTCTGAAATGCAGGAAGTGACGGAAACCTAACATGTACCAGGTGAATACAAAATAATCACTTTAGATAGTCAGGCTTTTATCTAATCTGACTAGCTCTTATTTTGTAGAAAAAGGCTTACTGTTTGACACTAAATTTATTTTCTGCCTACTACTAGTAAAAAGATGTGACTTGGAAATTGTCAGAATGCTCGTAATTTGTATAAATATTTTTTTTTTTTAATAAATGAAACTAATTTTTCAGCTTCATACATCCTTTCTTATGTTCCTTTTCTTTCCAAGGAATGATGAAAAATCTGTATTTGAAAGGAGAGAGTAAAAGCTCATGTAAGATTTTGTTCAGTTGCAGATTTGGTTTACACTTGAAATAAAAGGTTGTGATAGACCTAACACAAACCAGAGAGTGTTATGATAGCTAGACGTCAATGCAGTGTGTCCCATATTATGTTAAGATTTTATTTCAGCCCCTTTACGATGTAATGCTGAAAACCAAAAAGAATATTCATCTTTCTGTTAACTTATCAGAGCACAGAGACTATGATTGTCAAGTAATTAATATGCATAGGTTTTTACGTCTCATTTATATATGTATATAAAAATTTTATGCATTTTATTGTATAAATTAAATTGTGTACCATATGCGTGTTTATATGGCTTTACATAATATTACATTGATGCTGTGGGTTGTAATGTATTTCTGTTTCACCAATCTAAAAGAGGGCTCTTTGAGAGTCACAGTAATGTTTTGGTCCTTGTTGTGGTTTAACTGTGTTGTAGCTGGTAGTGATGCACCATTCAGTGCATTCACTCACAAACTCTACACACACATCCCCACATCCCCCATGGTGCGATGATTGAGGCCCCAGGGAGATGAAAGGAGAAAAGATCACCAAGGCCTTTGAGGATCAAGACAAGAACAGAGAGAGCTTGCTCGACAGTTACGGGCAAAACAGACTCAGCTACAGACATCAAGAAGAAGACATCAAGATCAGTTTAATCTACTACTAACTAGAAACTGAAGAGACACACAGTAAAACCAGAGTAGGACGATGATAAGAATAAAGCCAGCCCTTTAATATCTCTGACCCCTACCCTTCCTCTCTTCCCAGGCTCAGCTCCCTGCCCCTCAGTATCTCTACCTTCTTCCCCTCAGCAGCATGGAGTGGCAGGGAACGGGGAAGATTAGTCCTTCATGAATAGCCTCTGTTGCTGCTTCCTCAGAGGAGGAGGAGGACTCCTCACATTCTTCCTCTGCTCAACATAGGTTCTCTCCCATGGGGTACAGTCCTTAAAGATCCTCCCTGGTGTTACTCCTTCTCAAGGGCTGCAGCTCCTCAGAAACTGCTCCAGTGTGGGTCTCCTCCACAACAGCAGAACTCCAGGCATCTTCTGCTCCAGCGCCGCTTCCCCACAGAGTCATGGCCCCTCCAGGCACAGCCACTCCTTCTGCTGTGGGGTCTTTCATGAGCTGTTGGCAGATCTCAGCTTCACCATTCATCTCCACGNATTGTCAAGTAATTAATATGCATAGGTTTTTACGTCTCATTTATATATGTATATAAAAATTTTATGCATTTTATTGTATAAATTAAATTGTGTACCATATGCGTGTTTATATGGCTTTACATAATATTACATTGATGCTGTGGGTTGTAATGTATTTCTGTTTCACCAATCTAAAAGAGGGCTCTTTGAGAGTCACAGTAATGTTTTGGTCCTTGTTGTGGTTTAACTGTGTTGTAGCTGGTAGTGATGCACCATTCAGTGCATTCACTCACAAACTCTACACACACATCCCCACATCCCCCATGGTGCGATGATTGAGGCCCCAGGGAGATGAAAGGAGAAAAGATCACCAAGGCCTTTGAGGATCAAGACAAGAACAGAGAGAGCTTGCTCGACAGTTACGGGCAAAACAGACTCAGCTACAGACATCAAGAAGAAGACATCAAGATCAGTTTAATCTACTACTAACTAGAAACTGAAGAGACACACAGTAAAACCAGAGTAGGACGATGATAAGAATAAAGCCAGCCCTTTAATATCTCTGACCCCTACCCTTCCTCTCTTCCCAGGCTCAGCTCCCTGCCCCTCAGTATCTCTACCTTCTTCCCCTCAGCAGCATGGAGTGGCAGGGAACGGGGAAGATTAGTCCTTCATGAATAGCCTCTGTTGCTGCTTCCTCAGAGGAGGAGGAGGACTCCTCACATTCTTCCTCTGCTCAACATAGGTTCTCTCCCATGGGGTACAGTCCTTAAAGATCCTCCCTGGTGTTACTCCTTCTCAAGGGCTGCAGCTCCTCAGAAACTGCTCCAGTGTGGGTCTCCTCCACAACAGCAGAACTCCAGGCATCTTCTGCTCCAGCGCCGCTTCCCCACAGAGTCATGGCCCCTCCAGGCACAGCCACTCCTTCTGCTGTGGGGTCTTTCATGAGCTGTTGGCAGATCTCAGCTTCACCATTCATCTCCACGGGTTACTGCAGAACAGCTGCCACAGGTTACTGGACGAGTCTCTGCTCCAGCACACCTCCTCCTCTGTTCTCTCACTGACCTTGGGATATGCATAGTAGCTTTTCTCAGCCTCACTCCACCACTATCTCCACTCTTCTCTTTTGGCTTCTCCTTAAAAATGATTACAGAGGCAGCCAATTGGCTCAGCCCCAGAAGTGGGTCTGACTTAAAGCCAGGGAAATTTTCTCACAACTTCTTACAGAGGCCACCATTGCAACCCCTCCCCCATGTCTCCACACAAGCCAACACAACTCTTACACATTGTACTTTGTTTATTTGGAAGATACACTGCATTTCAATGAACATAGGTATTTATGCACTGTGTGAGAGTTAGCACAGGATCAGTGAGCCTTCTGTGTGCAGGCATACAAAAAGATGTGTTTTCTTCTTGCCTGATTAACTCTTCTAGATTTCCTGAAGAATTGAAAAGTTATTGCTGTGCTAGAGTTGATTTGCCCTCCACTCCTGCTGATAGTACTGCTGTTTGTGTAGCTCTTTGTGAAAGGATCCCAGACCCTAATGTGGTTCAAGGCTCTTCTTGAACAGTTGTCGGGGCTGTTTCTTCCTTTTAGTAGAGAGAGCACACAGAAGACAAGACAAAGGGGACAATTTTTTTTTTTTTTTACATTTTTCTCTGTCACTGTTGAAAGGCTGTGCCTTCTTTTTTCATCACTTTTCTGTTACTAGGACCAAAGTACTGCAGGTAAGAAGATATATCCTGACATTTCCACTGCATTGTATTCTTTCCAGATTAATTGCAAATGGAAAAGGAGTTAATACTCTTCCAGTCTCACTCTGAACTCACTGTGAGTGGGAACCAAGCAGCAAACTCATTTCTTACTTTTGAAGAGCTTTTTAACAGCAGTCCTTAGTACTTCTGTTCTGTTTACGTACTGCTCTGGCAGCTAAGGCAGGCAATAAGCCATATTTGTTTCTCTCTGTCACTGTGAAGATCCCAGTCTCTAAAAAGTGTTGGTGCAGACAGATAAACTCATGTGACTACCCCTCAAAGGAAAACAGGATGAAAATGACAAAAATCCCTTCCTTGGTGGACTGGATGACTGCACCATGCTCCTTATGTGTGCAACAAAGTTTGGCTTCTTACTGTTAATCCAGAACCTAAGGTTAACTGAGCAAAGTAAGCAAGGTCGAAAGGTAGCAGTATTATCTTTGCTCATTTTCCTTTTATTGTTAGTAAGAAGAAGTGCTACTTCTAATTGTAGGAAGTGAAAAATCTTAGGGAAAGTGATTGTTTTTAGTAGCCTCCATTTATATTTGGTATTTGTAGCCTCTATGCACACTGCAAGAGGATATTGAAGATTTCACTGGGGAAAGGAAATGTTTGTTTAGCCTTGATTGTAGAAAGACAATCTGCTAGTTTGTCACTGGCTGCCTTATTCTCAATGGTGTAGATTGCAACTGCATTAAGGCAATATTTCTATATATCTAGTGAGAAATTAGCAGTATCACATCGTGTGTCATAAGAAAAGTACTGTTTTTTTCATGTTTTTTAAGTGAAGTGGCAGAACAGTAAATACCTAGAAGCTTTCTGTAGGTTATTCTGGTTGATAACAAGCATATGTGTTTCAAAGACCCTGAAATAACAGATTTATTTTCAAACTGTAGAATATGGTATATATGGTATATATTGTATCTTTCTGACCTCTGTAATGATGAGGTGTCAAGTTAATCACTGAGTACAAAGAAACAGATGAAATACAAAATGCTTTCAAAATGGTTATTCCTGGTCTTTCCTGGTATCCTAGTTGTTGAAATTCAAAAGTTTAACTTATATTAGCAAAAGAAAATAATTTTCTATAGATATTCTACGTCCTTCTTTTTAGTAATTAAATCAGTTCTCACAGCACACATCTTGTTCCTTCTTCACACTGAGCAATACCTGGTCATTAGTACTTCCAAATTCTTCTTTGCATTCCAGTCATTTTATCTGTTTCATTTTTGTTCCTTCACTCTTGATTAAGTAGCTTCTGCTCTGACATTTTTCTTTCGCATTTTCTTTTGAGATGCTCTTTCGAATGGAAGCCACAATTCTTTCTTCATTCAGTTCAAATGGTTGCAGCTGACTGTAAAAAAGCAAATAGAAATACTGACCATAAACAATATATTTATTCTGTATTGCTTCCATTCATAGTAGTTTGAAATATGAGTAATGCTTATTGTGGTCTCTGGCTCCTAATGCCTGTGTGTTAGTTAGTGTTGTGCTGTCAAATAGAAAAGTCTTCACAATTTTCTCCAGACCAGAATCAGGAAGGGGTTAAACTTCATGCTGACAGGACAGTGATTACTTTTAACAGATATTGGGATGATTGAGACAAATTCTTGTTTAAATAGACTCTAAAGATGATAGTTTAGTATTGGCAAAATCAATCATAAGTTGACTGTTTTTCCTCTTTTTTTCTTGTTACATTTGGTTCCTTCATTTTGTTTTTTAAAGAACACTATTTTTTTTCCCTAATACCATTCTTCCCCATGAATTTTTTAATGTTCTTCAACAATCTGAAACATATTAATGCATTGCACATTGAAATTTTACTTCTAAGAACTTGTCTGCAACACCAAACTAACCTTAATAGATTTTCCAAAGTAATTACCCAACAGCGAGTAATTCTTTTATAGTAAGTTTTGCAACTGAACATACATGGTTTACACTAAACCACTATTCCAGAATAGCTTCATAAACACTGTATGTGGGTAAGCCCAACAAGGAAATTATTTACTTCTTCTGTATGTATGCCTTTGCTAACTGGGACTGAAATTCTGTCATACTAGATTTAGTTTTAAATTGTGGCATCTTTAAGTAGATTATTTCAGTTAGCACTTTCAATTGTGGCAGCAGCATAAACTGTGAAACCCAAAAATAAAATAGTTCTGTTCTTTATTGGTAATATTTTTGGCATCATCTATCTTTGTATCTTGGTGCTGATAGCATCCATTTTGTGTAAGATAAAGCCCTTTGTTTACTTACTATTTTGTTTAACAATGGTGGTATATGCAAGAGACTTAAAAAGTATGTGGGTTTTTTTTTTGGGGGGGGAAGCTTTCAATTTTGTTTTATATTCTTTTGCCAGGGTTTTTTATATGCTATCTATAGTTCAACCCTAGGACACTTTCCAGTTTATTTTGTGAAAATTGGTGTAGTATTATGAGAGCAATTTTATATTGTAGTTTTTAAATATGATATTAATGTACATCAAGTAGTCATCCATCAGTTGTCACAAGCCACAGAGAGAGTCGAGGTAGCTGGTTATACCAAACCATTCTAGATGTATTCATTTTTCTCTACTGCTTAGCAAAGGCTTTGGAATATATGTGATAGTTGAGTTGAAGAATAAGGGGAAGTGAAAATACCATGCAATCATTCCAACCATACTGACTTAGTCACAGAAGCTACAGATAATAAGGAAGTTTGCATGAACTAGAATTTATCCAACACTTATTTTTCAAGTCCTTATGCTTTTAAAGCAAATTTGAATAATTTAATTTCAAGAGTAGCCATAGCTACCACTATATCTGTTTAACTTGCTTTATTAACAGCAAAACTGACAGCTGCTCAAGGAATATAGTTTTCCAGTTCACATAACTTTTAAGAAGGTGATTGAATTAACTCTTAAGTCTGTGCATAAGAAAACATTTCAAAATTAAATATGAACAAAAGATTTGTGTGCATTTTATAGCTTCAGAAATAGATCTAATTTACCAAGTCTTTGAACAACAGAATAAACTGAAGAACAACTGCTGAATTGTTCTCCTGAATATTTTTTGTAAGTTTGACTCTTCAGCTTTGAAGATCACTTCCATGTCTGTTTCACAGCAGCTGTTAACTGAGACTTTTCAGCCCTTTTCCTCCTAAAATGAGCAGAATGAGTCACAGCAGAGCAGAACTGTATCATAGAACCAGAGTTCTGAGAAGACTTTAAGCCCTAGTAATATTGTCTGTGACTGACTGCAGAGGCAGTGAAGTCTCCTCAAGTATGAAAGCCCTACATCTTTCAAATTTTCTGCAAATTGTATAAAACCAGAGTCTGGAGAACCAGGATCTCCAGTCTTTCCAGACACCAAGAAATCTGGATAAGGGAGCTGTGTCTTAATGTCTCAACAGAGTTTGACAAAACCACATTATTTAGGTTAACATCAACTGTTGGCACAAAGTGTTTCTGGATAAACTTCAGTATGGGTAACTGTCCCACTGTGTGCAACTCTTTGCAGCATCAATAAGGACCACTGGCAGATAATGGAATGAAGGTTATTAAGTGTCAGAACTGGCAGGGATAGCTTAAGAACATGTCTTCATACTTCAAAAGTGCACTAAAAGTATGTGTCATAGTTTTGATATGGGAGCAATTATTAGGGATTAAAAAAGAGAAACAAAAATACAGATATTTTAGATTTTTTTTAGATTATATTCACAGAACACAACTGCTGTGGTTTTTTAAAATATTTTCACTCCTTATCTGAGGTTTAACCCTCAGTGATTGAAGATAAAATACTGAGTAGAATCATCTGGTGTAGTAATGAAGTATGTTCTGAAAACAGTAAATTATAAAAATCTTAAAATATATGAGAACATCACCATCCACTTTTGCTTCTGCTTTTTGAAGAAACCACCTCCATCCAAAATTACTGATGTGTAGGATCTGTCAGTCTAGTAATAGTGTGTGCTTGAAGCAATACTTATTCAAAACAGTTAGGAAAATAATGTTTAATTCAATCCTTTCAAAGTTCTGGGAAAATGCATAATTTTAAATGAATTTCTGGTGATGCAAACTATAATAATTTGACTTCCAAACATAGCAATGTGAACAATAAGGTTATATCTTGACTTCAGATTGCTACAAAAGAGGTTTAAACATAAAGTTGTGTATAAATTGTGACTGTGACATTCAGTGGATTAGACTACAATGTACATATTAGTAAACCTTAGCGTACTCACATCCTGTGTACTAGAATACTATCAAATGCACATCTCAAGAAGATGGACTTCTTCTTGAAGAAAAAAAAGTTCCTAGACTAATGTGCCCAGATAGCACCTTCTCCTGACACTACTGGAGACATGCTGGCAGGCCACACAAATTTAGTGTGATTCAAGAAGGCAATTGCCATGGTCTTGGATTTAGAAATACCTGAATTTTCAACAAGCATTTTTCACCACTGTACCTTTTCTTCCTAATTTGAAGGTTCTTGTGAAGTGAGATGAAAAGCAGTGGCTAGCATTTGAACAACTGCTTTTTATAATTTGGGAAAATTATGGTATTACTCTTACAGATGGTGGAGCTCACATATATGCTAGCTGTGTGGAAATGTATGTATACCTTGTGGATTAGAGTTATTTTGCAAGATGCCTCCTGATGCTCATGGTTAACAGGCAAAGTACAGTAGTGAAAAAAGTCCTACTGATCCTTTTAAAAAAAAAAAGTAATAATCTTTCATCTTTAGACATACTGTTAATGTAAGGAAGTGTAACATGTCCACTGACCTTTTACAGTATCTGTGATCTGATGAAAATGACTTAAAGATTGTTATATCTGAAGGTGTAAGTTCATAAAAAACAGGAGAAGTAAATTGCAACTCAGAAGGATCCTGCAGCATCTTAGGAAAATGTATATACTCATATACATGAGTATATACATATAGTGAGTACACTAAGGTTTACTAATATGTACATTGTAGTCTAATCCACTGTATATACTCATATAAGACTGGCATTTCAGATCAAGTGAATAAGGATTTCCTTAAGCATATGAATGATATATTCTTTTTCAAATTAAATGACTCATAAGAAATTATTTTAGATTCACTTAAAATAATTTGGCTATGCACTAATTAAAGATTTGTTATTAAAGACGTGTATTAAAAATTTAAGTACTATATGAAATAAAAATGCAATTATACTACCACTTTTACAATCCTCAGTAAATGCTTTTAGTCATTGACTGTTTAATTAACATACACTAGGTGCTTGAAACAATTGCCTTTTTATGATCAACTGTGGTGATAAATGTTTACTGTTTGACCATTGACTCTTTATATTGCATCTTGATATTTATGATGTAAAATTTGTATCATTTTCCTGTATCAGAAACTGCAGCAATATATACTTTTTATTAATGTAGATTTACAATCACAATTTCATTGTTGCAATCTTGTGAAAGATGGTCATATTGCTAGGGTTTGCCTGCTTGCTTCTAATGTCTAAATATTTTGTTGAACCTTTGGGTTACAACAGATTATTTTAGAATTTACTAATACATAAGAATTAGTTACTTCTTATTATGCTAGTGAAAAAGTGCTATTAATAACTTTTTACAAACACCTGCAGTCTAGACAGAAACAAAAACTGAAGCTGCTATTTAAAAAGTTTTATTTCTATTCATTAGCCCTTTGTTAGCTACACATGATTCTCTGACTGATGCCTTGCATTCTGATTAGCATTTTCATGTTGGCTTTTACTCATAAATTATAGACTTCTAAAAATAGTAGAGGGAAGTGAAGTTCTTTGGAGACTCATAAGTATAATGATGCAGATAACATTATAAGTATGTTAAAAATAGCTTTTAGATTTACATGAAAAATGTGTGGGATTTTCCCATGGCAGAAAATCTTTAGAAAAATTTTCTCAGCTATATAGAATCATAGAATCATAGAATATTAGGGGTTGGAAGGGACTTTTAGCGATCATCTAGTCCAGCCTCCCTTCAGAAGCCTGTTCACCTAGATCAGGTCACACAAGAACATGTCCACGCGGGTCTTGAAGACCTTCAAGGAAGGAGGCTCCACAACCCCTCTGGGCATCCTGTTCCGCTGCTCCATAACCCGCACAGTAAACAGTGTTTTCTTATTTTAAGTGAACTTTTTGTGCTCCAGCTTCATCCCATTACCTCCTCTCCTATTGCTAGATACAACAGAAAAAAGGGATGCCCCAACCTCCTGACACTCACCATTTAGATATTTGTAAATATTAATAAGATCCCCCCTCAGTCTCCTCTTCCCTAGACTAACAGCCCCAGTTCCCGCAGCCTTTCCTCGTATGAAAGATGTTCCAGTCCCCTGATCATCTTGCTGGCCCTGCGCTGGACCCTCTCCCAAAGTTCTCTGTCTCTCTTGAGCTGAAGAGCCCAGAACTGGACACAGGACTCCAGATGAGGTCTCACCAGGGCAGAGTAGAGAGGGAGAAGAACCTCCCTTGACCTGCGGGCCACACTGTTCTTTATGCATTTGAGGATGCCATTGGCCTTCTTGGCCATGAGGGCATATTACTGGGTCATGTTTAGCTCATAATCAATCAGGATTCCCAAATCTCTCTCTGCAGGTTTGCTCTTCAGCAGTTCAACCCCCAGCCTGTACCTCTTCCACCCAGGGCAACTCCTCTACTGTCCTGGTCATCCTATTTTGCTTGCTGGATTGGGATTCCTGAGGGATGGCCTTGGCTGTAAAGATTGAAGCAAAGAAGGCATTCAGTAGTTTGGCCTTCTCTGCATCATCGGTCACCAGGGCAAGGTCTGTGTTTAGCAGCGGGCCCAAATTCCCCCTCGTTATCCTTCTGCTGCTGATGTACTTGAAAAATGTCTAATTATTACTGTCCTGAACTTCCCTTGATAAATTTAATTCTAGAAGGGCTCTAGCCTTCCTAGTTGCACCCCTGCAAGCTTTGGCAATGTTCCTATACTGTTCCCAAGAAGCCAGCCCGTTTCCACCTCTCATAGATATATACTGTTTGAGAGTAGTTCAATAACTACATAGAGCAGGACCTCATTTGATATCTTGAGAAAAGCAGCTGAGTATCTGACAATTCATGATTGATACACAGTTAAAGAACTGGTATGTTTAGAACTAGTATAGACAACTGAATGACAATTGAAGCCATTCCATGGATCTTTCTCAATCTTCTTTTGTGTATGAACTGTAGGTTGGAAAAAAAGGAGCATTCTTTCTCATAGCTGTGTAACTTAGACGTATTGCTAAACACTAATAATTTTATTTCCAGCGTACTAAGTTTTTTCACTTCTTTTTTTTTTTCTAAATTTGAATACATGAGAAAAGTCTGGAGAGAATTTTAAAGTAAACTTGGCCATGAATTTGTTTATCTGATTTTGAAATACAGAAGTTGGAATATGTGGATAAAATTTGTAGGTTTTATTAATATGAAAATATTAGATCATTCTAGCCAAGTTATTCAGAGATCTTGAACTGTAGCAAGATGCTTTGATTTTTTTACCTTTTTAATAGCCAAAAAAATCCACCTTTTAGAATGCACCAAATGTTCTTTTCTCTTCAGATGTGTACACCAGTAATTTTGTATGGGTTCCTCTCTAATAGCTGCACTTCTTTTACTTAGAGTTTATAGGTGCCTTTAGTAGTAAATATTAGTTTCTGCTTTTGAGTAGATCTGCCAAGTTTTTAACATTTGATTTTTTTTTTGTGGTTTTGTTTTTTTTGTTTTTCTATGAGCAGATGGCTCAGCATCTTATTCTTCCTGGCAAAATACACTTTAACCTTGGGGGGAAAAGATGCACTGCTCTCAGAGCTGAAGTTCAAGAGTTTGGATCTCTTTAATGTTAATATATCTGCCATGACTTTCCATTTTACAAATAAGGTGTTGTGAAGCATCAGTGAGAATAAAAAAGGGGTAAAAGGACCAAATCTAAAACTCTCAGTTTTTAGATTTTGAGTCAAATCTGTGGTCCTCACAATTTTCCTCTTGTCAATATGACAGTTTTTCTAATTACATATTACTGTTTTCTTATTAGATGTATTATTATTAACTTCTTAGGTGTTAAACAGAATGTAAAACTACAACTGCAAATCATCTGTTCTGCATGAGCTGTAAACACCTAAACCAGAAAGATCTGCTATCTCTTGTGCATTGATCAAACTAAAAAATGACACTTGTTAGGTATCTGTGGGCAAGATAAAGATATATACTGAGACTATCACGTTCAAAAGAAGAAGGTTTATTTTCTTAATTGTTTTCACATATATAACTCTGATACCCTATTGGATGATAAGTTTTAAGATGCAGATAATCCTTACGGATAATCCTTTTGTGTAGTTTCTCATCTTAAAGGGGATATTTGGACAATACAGATAAATTTTAATAGCTTTCACATTTTGAATTGAGGAAAAAGAAGTTACCTAGGCAGGTAGACACCTATTACTATATGTGAGAATACTGTGTGGAAAATGCAGAGCAGGCAATGCACAGTTTCAAGGAAAGCAGATATCTTTGGCCATATAGTAGTAATACAGGCACAGAAATCTAGATGGTATCCAAAAAACCTGATCGTTTTAGAAGTCTATTGCAATTTGTTTCTAAGAACTGGTTCAGAAAAATATGAAGGTAATATTTCATACCATGTACAGAATCATTTACCCTCAAATGCTTTAATTGACGTTTTAGAAAAGATTTTAAGTTACTATTCTGTGAAGATATTTCAGTGGTGTTAATTTCTGATTATAACACTACTGTTTTATTGAAGATAAATAACTTATGCTCTTTTATTCTAGACAAGAAGTTATGTTCCTTTAATAGAATGACTTTCTCTGTAGAATGCACACATTGTTCAGAAAAGGCAGTTAACATTGTAATGATTTAATGATGAACAAAAAATGGAATCATAACTGTGAATAGTATTTTAGGGTAATTTAAATCTCACCACCATAGAATTTATCTCTAAATGCTCCTGATAGAAAGTCTTTTAAATGAATGCAGGATTTGTCTGATAATTAATGTGTTTTCCTTTCTCTGCCAAAATATTTGTAAGTTACACAAAACCAGCAGAGTCTATAGTCTGAAAATATCCAGTCTTCTTTTTCATCACAGTCTTGAGTACTTCAAGTTCTTGCTGTCCCATTAGGCCAATGGTTGTAATGTCCTACACCTGCAATATTGAGTGATTATACCTCTTACAGTCTGTGGTCCAGTTTTCTCAGGCATAGCTGGCGTGGAGGTGGAAGTCAACAAGGGTTGCTTTTTGTTGTGAGGAAGTGGTCTTCTGCTGGCCTGGGTGGAATGCACCTGCTAAGGCCAACAACAGGCCATGCCCACACAAAACTCTATGTTTTGTGGCACCAGGGAGTGTCCTCACTTTTCTGTTGTGCTGTGAATCTGCTGTGGGACTCATCATTAGTTACTTCAGCAACACAGATTTCCTGTGTCCTTTTTTTTTTTTAAGCTTTCTGCTTCTTATTCCTTTTTTCCTTCAGCTGTTTTTATTCTTTCTTTTACTAGTTCTTCCACTCCTCTACTAATGTCAAAAGTAAGCACCAGTTTTCATAAATGTCCATGGATTCTGCTACAGGAATGTTGTCAGTTATGCATCACAAAGAAGAAACAAAGCATGAGCAGCCGTGTGTAAATAATAGACTGAAAAATTAATCAAGGAAATTTTGTTTAAGTTGCAGAAACTCATTAGAGTAAAGCAGCATTGTAACATAAAGCTTAAGCAGTAGCAGCTTTTCTTTCTTCATATTCAGATGGATATGCTTTCTTATTTTGTTTCAGATTTTGAATATGTAAAATTTATTTACTTGACCAGACTATTTCCAAAAATAGTGATACACCCTTCAGTGGTGTCTGTGCTGTAGGATCAGAAAAAAAAAAAAAGTTTTACCTCTGAAAAAAAAATGTTAAGAATTATTTTGTTAAAATGTAACATACTTTCCCAACTTACTAGCCTATGAGATCTGTGGAATTGCTAGATCTAGCAGAGCTAATTTTTATGTCTCTGCATACTGTTTTTTTTTGTTTTTTTTTTTTTTTTCCTAAATGCAACTCTTAAATTTTATTGATTGCTTTATTTTTTTCTGAGACGGAAGTAGCATGGTCTTCACACTTCAACTGCTCCTAAGAATAATGTAGTTCTCAGGGTCTTATCCCAAAAATAGAATTTTTGGATAAACTTAATAGATTGTGGGCTTGCTGTTGTTCATTATCTTAAGTAGTCTAAGTAATTAAATCATTAATTGATTGACAGTCATCCCTTGCTAACAAACAGTAAAACTTAATGCTCTCCTGCTTGATACCCTAAGACCTGCCATTTTAGTTCTGCATGGAACTATTCATCTGTGTTGTGTCAAGAGACATGAAGTCAGCACACAGCTCTGTAGCTCTCCAACATGAACAGCACTGGTGGTTATACCTTTAGATAAACTGCTTCCTGATTTGTGTTGCCTCAGTGAAAAATAAGTACCAAGCTAGTTTTATCTAGTTAATGCTGAACAATGAACCCTTTAACAAAATTCACTGTAGAGACCTGACTGGATTTTATGACATTTTTTCATTGTTTGTGGATTTTTGTAGGGATACTTTTATGAACATCTATTGCAAGACATGTTTTGAATAAGGTGCAATTAATATTTTACTTTAGTGGTACAAGGTTACACATTCACTTGATCATATGCAGGATTGTAATGTTGAGTCTGCATGCCCAATTCAGTGACTATTTTTTTTTAAGTGATTTTGATCAGTGAGTACTGTATTAGCTAATACTGTATCAGCTAGTATTGATCAAACTACTGTTTAGCTCATACCAATCGGCTAGATCTGAATGAAAATAGTGATCTTTTAAAAACTATATAATTGTCAGTGAATGTTTCCTCAAGCTTATGAAAAGAGTTGAAAATTTTAGTCCAAGCTAGACATTTATGATGTTAGGGAAAATTCTTCCTATTATTAAACATTGGAGCATGCTGCCCAGGGAAGTACTTGAGTCATGATCCCTGAAGATCTTAAAAAGACCTGTAGCTGTGGTGTTTATGGGCATGATTTAGGGGTGGACATAGCAGTATTAAGTTAACAGTTCGACTTGATGATTTTAAGTGTCCTTTCCTGTGTAAACAATTTTGTGATTCTGTGTTTCTGTCCTGGACATTTCCGGTAAGTAAAGTAGTTTCTAGGTTTGGAAACCTGCTGTTTAAAGTCCACTAAGCAATCCATTTGTCTATGTGTGAATGTTCATAGTAACTTTTTTTTTCCCCTCAGGGATTTGTTTGGATATACTTAAAAGTAACATTCTTCCCTGGGTTTATTATGGGAGTAAAACGAAAGTGGAGAAAAATCTTAATTTACCAAAACTGTAGACAAGTGTCTATTCTGAGGGGAATGAGGGCTGGATAGAGAAATGAGCTGACAGGGACATTATGAAGTTCAAGAAAAGGAAAGTGTCAAGCTTTACACCTGGGGACAATCAACCGCTTGCATTCTAGGGACTGACCATTTGAAAAACAGCCTGAAGAACAAGTCTTGGGAGTGTTGGTGGACAAAAAAAATGTAGTATCTACCAACAATGTGTCCTTGTACCAAAAGTGAACAGCTTCTGGATTGAGGTGATCCTCTACTCAGAACTGATGAGATGTATCTGGAGTCCTGGGCTCAGTGATGGACTCAGTGATGGACTCCTCAGTAAACCAGAGACAGAGACGTGATGGCGTGAGCCCAGTGAAGGGACACAAAAGCAGTGATGGGATTAACATGTTGTTGATCCAAAGAGCAACTGAGAGCTGGGACTGCTTAGCTTGGAGAGAGAAGGCTTATCTCAGATCTGTGTAGATATAAATACCTGGTGGTAGGGAGTGAAGATGTGGGAGCGAGATTCTTCTCAGTGGTGCCTAGTGACAGCACAAACAGAAACACACAAAAGCTCTGTCTAAATGTGTGAATTTTTGCAGTTTTTGTTGTTATTACTGTTGTTCCATGAGTGATTGAGCACTGGAACAGGTTGTCAAGGGTGTTTCCAAACTCTCCATTCTTGGAGATCTTTAAAGTTGAACAAAACATGACCCTGGGCAGCCTTCAGTAGCTGATCCAGGTCTGAGCCAGTGTTGGGCTATACACAATCCAGATGTGATTGCCAGCTTTAGAGTATCTATGGTTCTATGAAAATTAATACATAAATTTTAATGTGCTTTTCACAACTTTAATGTTGTATTTCAGCTGTTGACTTTAAATTTTGGAGTGAAATATTTTTAAGCCTACTGGTTTTATGGAAGTAGGTACATGAATGGGAGCTCTTACACTATTGGGGGAAAAAAGCCTAATTCCTTAAGACAGTAAAGACAAGGAGAAAAAAAAAGTCACTTTAATAATACATTAGATTTCTTTTTCATAAAAAAAATATAGCATCACCGAATTCACAATGGAAAGCAAACTCAAAACTTGTATGGGTAGGAGAGAGAGGTGGAATAGAAATCTTGAGTCTACCCTTTCAAATTCTACACATTCCAGTTTTATGCCACTGACAATAAGGCAAAGAAGTGCATGATTTGAGGTCTCTTATCTTGTATATATCTCTGTATCTTTAAATGCTTTTCCGGATCTGAAATTCTGTGACCAAGAAATCTACTACTTATTTTGACTGAGGAATGATCTCTTTTTCATAAATATACCTTTGGTTATCTATATAATAAATGTCTTCCTGTGAGGGAAATCCCAGACAAATGTAATCAGTTGGAAAAATTCTAGCCAAATTACAGAGTCCAGGACTTATATCTTCCTCTATATTTACACTATGTGAAATACTCCATCAGAGTTCCAAATGCAGTAAGTAAATCATTGACACAGTTTAATTTATATCTTTAAAATAATAGCTGTAAAAGTTACCTAGGTATCAGTTAAAAAATAATAGGCTTTTCTGTATGTTTGGTACATTTCAGTACTAAGTTTTGACCAGGCCAGTAGAAGATCTCTTCCCTTTGAACAATGCCTTTACTGTCTTACATTGTCAACTATCTGTGTTGAAATCTGATAGAGTGAAAGCTTCGTATAATTTATTTTATCAAAGTAAAATATACCATGAGTTCAACATGTAGAAATTTTGCATGCACAGAAAAATGTATTCTAATAGTATAATAAGAATATTATTTTTACCAAATATAGATATTTTGTTCTAAATAAGTATATAATTTCCTTCCAAGTTACAGGCCAAACAAACTTCTCATTTCAATCCAGGTTAATTTTCAATCCTAAACAGCTTTTTGTTAATACTTTCACAATTATTATTTTAGTTCCCTCATAATCTGATTAAATTTTGGAGAAGAGAAACAGTACTAATACTTAAAGAGAGTTGACAAAACCTGTTTATTTTAGTTGTACACAAATCTATAGTCAAGACTGCTTAAAAAGAGTTGAATCAAAACTGTGACTTTTTTGTGTTTGTATGTGTCACGTTGATGTTAAATTTCTATAATTACTACTCCTAAAATAGTTTAGTTTTTTATCTCTTCACTGAATGAATTTTCAATTTGTTTTCAAAAATGAATGACACATCTGTTGGTGACTAAAGCTTTATAATACATTATATCTCTCACTGTTTAGAAATAATAAAAGCATATCTCAATGTATCTTAGCCATTAATGGCTGACCTCTAGTGTGCAGTGAAGCCACATAATTTAATAATTCCATTTGTGAAGAGAGTGAATGATTATAAGAAATGGAATTTAAGTATGATAGTGGAACTGCTTGATGATAACATGAAGTTATAAAATGCAAAACCTCTGCTGTTGATCCACTTTGGCTGGCTATTTTGCTATGCCATGAAGAATTTGAGGGCTAATCACAAACAAATATGAATAATAATTGTGCTTTCTTTTTCTTGGTGGCACAATTTCACAGTTAAAAATAAAACTGTGCTATAAGAATGAAATTATTCTCTTGCATTTAGTCACTCATCAGTGAAATGTCACATGCAGATGAGGGGAAAAAAAGGTAAATGTAGATAGGTTGGACTAAATGAAATGACAGATTGGATAACAAAAGATTTCAAAGCCTTGACTTACTGATGCTGAAAATAGTAAACTTGTGAAGTTACCTACAATATAAAGTCATCCTTGAATTGAAACCTCGGTTTAATGGTGTAATGTTTGCAAATAATGATTAATCAGGTTCTGCAGCTACCTTAGGCTTTTACTTAAAAAGCAAAGAAAAAAAGATAGATGTGTTTTTCTACTTGTCTGATGTAGAAATTCATGGATATCCAGAGTACAAAAGAAAACGTTACATAAAATTTTCTTATTTACAAAAGAGAATGATCTGCACCTAATAATGGATTTCAGTGAAGACTAGTAGTAAATAAATTAAATTAAAGGTTCATGAGAAGATAGAATGCTGTGAAAAAGGTTGAGAAATACATAATGATGACCAAGGTGTCAAGTCAGTAATAAAAATTACGTTTTAGTAATTTTAGATATGCAAATGAAATCAGTTTTGGCAAATCACAATATTTGTTGTCCATTGCAACTATTTCTATAAACTTAACATATAAATACTCAGAAGTGTGTATGCAAATGTTGTGTATGTTAATTCCATTTGCCTGTTAAGAAATTTGCTCAAATATAGATTAGGTACATTATTTAGCACCCATTTATATACTAAAGGACTGCTATTAGTTTAATATCTGTGCAGTAGGTTCATAATTTTTCCTTAGGCAAGACTTGTGACAACTGGATAAATCTTTCTGTTTTAGTGGATATGTAATTAATGCAGATTTTATTCTATGAAAGTACATGGATAATAAAAATCTTCTTTTACAATTTGCATTTATAGTGATCTTAAAAATACATACTGCATCAATTGCTCTCCTGAATGCTGAAACTGTCTTAATGCAGACAAATTTGTGTATGTGTTAGTAGCAAGAGAAACATCACCAAAGTTCATCGAGGTTTGCATTCCAGCTAATGTCACAGAATGAGTTAATAGTGACAGAGTCATGTTCTTCTAAAATAACTTTGTTCAAAAAGTTAATAGTCAAAGGATGTGAATTCTCTATTTTGAAAAGCATTTCTCATATTCTAATATAAAGACATCATCTTATCGCACTACTAGGTAGAAATCACTAAATTAAAAGTGTTTTCCATTGCAATACATATGCTTATTTACATGTAACCTCCTGACATCTGTTTCAGCTACTTTTTTTCTATATAAATAAAAATATTAAGTGAATTATAAATGAAGCATTGTGATCGAAATGTAATCTGAATGTTTAAGATATTTCAAGGAAATATCTCATATATAAATACAGTGATGAAACTCGAGAAATATAATAATATTGTAGCAGCCTGCCTTTTAGACACACTAAATTGTACACACTTCATACTGTTTTCAGATTTGTTCAGAACTTTGATACAACATCTGCCATCTCTGCCTTTTTTCATTGTTTTTCTTTTCTTGGGATTAGGTCAAAATGTCTTACTAAAAGCCTCCTCTCCCCACAATTTTAGTAATTTACTAGCTGTTCAACATCACTATTCCAGGCACAGAGCTATATTTATATATTACATAAAGAAAATGAGAGATCTTTCTATAATTCTCTTAATTTCATTTTGTTACACATGTACTGGTTGACCAATTGATTGGGCATAGTTAGTGTTCCAAGTTAATAAATAAATTAGTCCATAAATACTCTGAAAATGCCTAAATCATGCAAGAACATGACAAAATAAGTGTTTTAAAAGAATATTTTAGTGAGACCTTACTAAATGTGAACTACCACACATTATTTCCATATTTGCCAGTAAGCTATTTTGGTTTTTAGAGATACAGTGATAATAACTGCTAATTAATAATGCAATTCATAATATAAAAATTACCATTGCATAATAAAGCACCTTATAATAATTATAATTATAAAAGATTCTTGGTAGACACTATCTTTTAAGGAATAGACATTTTTATTCATTAAGTCAATTTGCTATCAGATCATGCAAACAATTTTAATAGTGACATTAGTATGACTTCATTGAGTCATAGAATGGAAGGGGTTGAAAGGAACCTTTAGAGATCATCTAGTCCAATCTCCTTGCAGAAGCAGGTTCACCTGGATCAGCTCGCATTCTTTTGATTCACTTTTCATCATCTGAAGCATAATTTTTTGTGCATTCAGTCATTATTTCTCTTTTCCCTAGTGTCTGCTCAGTCCCAAATTTAACACTCGTATATTCTTATCTGATTGCTCATATAACGGATTTTTCTCCTTTTATCATGTTGAGGAGTAGTAGGTATGTCAGTGCTACAAGAAACACAGAATGGAGTTCAACCAGTTTTAATACCAGAAGATAGAAGCATCATTTACTTTCTGTTCTCCATCATCTGATAATGGCCGTGCATCCGCACCCACATCTCTAGTTGGTTCTGCTTATTCCAGTCTGTGTGTCTTGGTACAGGCAAGATAGGGGCTTACTTGATTGCATGAGTTTCCTTGCATGGGTTCAAGGGGATCTGCCACAATTTAACACTCCCTAAGTGTGGCCAGCCTTCTGCTTCTCACCTTAGTTTGTAGCTGCGGATCAAATAGTACTAGAGTGAAAGCTGCAGAGAAGAGATGTCATTAGGAATGGTTAGAGTACATACAAAAGAAGAATTAGGGCTTTCATTTTAAAAGCACCTAAAGGAATGCTGGCATATGTTTTTAGAAGGATTTTCTGTATTGTACTTAATTTGTCTTTCAGAGGTTGATCTTTCTTTCAGGTGTTTCTAAAGCATTTGAAAGATGGATGTTGAACTCTCATTGATTTTTAGCTGGTATTGGGAGTTAAAAAATTTGGTATAGATTGATCCAATGACTTTAAATCACTGACAAAGTTAATGGTCAAACAAGTATTGGAATGAGGACCTATTCTGTTTGGTTTTGTTGCTCTGATTTGTCAGGGGATGTCTTTCTACTTGATGTAGTTTTTGAAAAGGTAAATTTTTTAGAGATGGAATTTCAGAAGGAAAGTTACAGGCTATTAAAAGGGCAGTGGTGACTGTTATGCTATAGAAAGGTAAAATTTGCCTATTAAACATTAAAATAAATCTCCTATATAGTGCTAAGGCATTGATCTTCATCTTGAATCAGTTTTTGACTGTGACTCTTTTCGTTACTCATATTATTTCTGATTTGTAGTCTACACTTATATGTATCCAGTTCATCGTAGAATTGCTATTTCAACCTTCTGGAGGCAGCCAGTAAAACACTAAAAAAGGGAGAAATAAGAGAGGAAGAAGATAAAAGACACTTTTGAATTTTCTCTATTATGTTACATCTGCACAAAAAACATAATCAGCACTATTGCAGATTAATGAAAAGGAGAGTGGCAGACACCCACCCAGAAGGTAATCTGCTTTTGAAAAATTTCTAATATACTTATTGGTAGCTCTGTGTTATTGTTTCTCATTTTCCTTATGTTACATTTTTCCAATGGCCTCTTCCATCTGAACCATTTTCACATGTTTATTCTTACGCTGATTCCGATATGCTAAATCTCAAGTGAATCATTTGTATGGTTCTGTTTGAAAAATACCCAAAAGGGTCCTAAGGGATGGACAAGTACTTGAGGCAGTAAACAGTTTGTTGTTTTGAAAATGGGAAATTGGCAAGTTGGTTTGCTTTGAGACTTAGCCTTAGTTTATAACCACTTGGGCTGTGCCCTGTGCTTATAGCTGCTGTTATCATTTGAATAAACCTTTTTCTTCCCTTGTGTTTACCCATTAGTCCCTTTGTTCTCTTTGCTGAAGTATTTTATCAATAATACTTAGCCTTCATTTTTATAGGGTGGTTTACTGAGTCCTTCTTGAAACATCAAATCTCTTTTTCTTAGCCTTATATACCATATCTGTACATTTTCAATTTGGAATACACTTTTCTTGCACATGGGTAACTGAAACCTGTGTAAGTTAAAAGTTATAATATTGTCAAAGACCATATTTTTTGTATCATTAACATTAGTTCTCCAACTCTGTGATAAAAGTGTATTCTTATTAATTCCAGAAATTTCTTTGCTTTTGAAAAAGCTGCATTTCATTGGCTTTTCATAATAATTTCATGATTTATATAGATATGCATTTTTCTACAGGATATAGTAAGCATTCTTTGCAATAGCATTTGAATGTTTTACCTTGCACTTTTGATAGCTGAGACTTCTCTTACTCTTGTTATTCCAGTCTCTAAGTCCAAGTGTCTTTAATGTGATACTCAGATCCTCCTCTGTGATGGGAACACTTTGCACCATAATGGAAGACAATGCCTTTTTGTTTTGTATCATCATTAGCACATTTCATAATTTGTTTAGTTATTTTGTTTTGTTTCACAATGTTATAAAATCCATGTAGCATTTTATGAGGTTTTTTTTCAGCTCAGGTCAGGGTAAATTGTTCTGTGTTTTTTTAGTTCTTAACAAAAATCCTAGTTTGTTCGGATTTTAGACATTGATTTCCCCTTTCATGCATGCTTTACTGAAGAATACAGGCCAGCAATATCTCAATACAAATAAATCAGTTCTATCTTTTTCCATGTGTCTAAAAAATCAAGTTATTTTCTCAAATAACGATAATAGATTCATTTAGCATAGTCAAATTTTGATCAATCTCCATTGTAATTTATCCAGTTTCCATTTTCCTTTGTATCTTTGTCTATTATTTATTTCAAAGCTCAGCAGTAGTCAAGCTGTGTTTATGAGTATATCTACAGCATGTAAACAGCATGATAATAACGTGAAGTATTCTTTCTTATTTGTACTGACAATGACATTAAGTAAAATCTTTTATTTGTATTCAAGTTCTTCTGGCAATGTTGTGATAATGAGTTGTATTGTAATTCAGATAATCTGGCTTTCTTGGTGTCATTGTGAATGGATATAGTGTAAGAATGTCTTTACCTTTTATTATCCACTTACCTTTGTTAAATATTTCTCTGATACCAGGTGTTACAAACTGAGGCTCTTGGTCAGTAGGGAATTCATGGCATAGCTTTAAAGATTGTGTTTAACTTCTTAACATGTAATTTCCATCTGAATATCATCCGTTGCCTAAATTTATATCTTGAAGGGGGTCCTGCTGAATTCAGTGGGATTAAAATGTGCTTCATATTAAATGCCTTTTTAAACACATCACAAAATTATGCCCATATCTGATACAACAGCTGGAATCCAGTGAATGATCTCTAAAATTTATTAATGCTTATCTAGTGCCTGTAAAGGTTATTCTAGCCTCTTCATTCTTTCTAATAGGATACATATGCACTCTGAAGTGATTTTAATGTCTCATTTCAGTCATGGCTAGGAAAAAAGGACCACACTGTTCCAGATGTAGATAATGTTGTTGAGAAAATTGAATATTTGTATATATGAAAAGGAAAACAGGGAATTAACTCTTTGCATCTGGATTTTAATTTGGTGTGGATGAAGCCAGGATTAAGTCTCATTAAGATGTGTTAGGCCTAATTGTGGTGGGTTCACCTTGGCAAGCTTCCAGGGGTCCAACCAGCTATTTATCTATCTTCTTCTCTAAATAGAATAGGGGAAGAAAATAGGATGAAAAAGGTCGTGGACTGAGATAAGGACAGGAAGGTCACTCACTAGCTACCATCACAAGCAAAACAAACTTGACTTGCGGAAGATTGATTTAATTTATTGCCAATTGAAAGTAGCATAGGACAGTGAGAAACAAAAACTAAAACATATTCCCCTCACCTCCGCTTCTTTCAAGGCCCAGTTTCAATTCTTTCAATTCAAGTCTTCTACTTCTTTTCCTCTGAGTGGTGCAGGGCAGGATGGAGAATGGAAGTTGCAGTCACAGTGCTTCATCTCTGCCACTTCCTCCTTATGCTTTTCCCCTTCTCCAGCATGGGTTCCCCTATGGGATACAGTCCTTCCTTAACTGGTCCAACATGGGCCCTTTCCACGGGGTACAGTCCTTCAGGAACAGATTGCTTCAGCATAGGTTCTCCACAGTCCTCAGTTTCTGCAAGAAAATGTGCTCCTGTGTCTCTAGCAGAAGCCAGCTTCTGCATGGGCTCTCCCTGGGTTGCAGCTTCTTTCAAGGCATATCCACCTGCTGCACCATGGGAACCTCCATGGTTTGCAGTGTGGATAGCTGCTCCATCATGGTCCTCAGCGAACTTAGTGGAAGTAAACTGCTTCACCTTGGTCTTCTCCACAGGCTATAGAGGAACCTCTGCCTCAGTACCTGGAAGACCTCACCCTCCTCCTTCACTGACCATGGTGTCTGCAGGATTGTTTCTCCCACATTTTCTCACTCTTTAATGCTGCTGATCAATGTTTTTTACCTTTCCTTAAATATGTTGTCACAAATGCACCACCACCATCACCTAAAGGCTTAGCAGTGTCCTGTGACTCTGTTGGAGGCAACTGGACTTGTCTGACATGAGGACAGCCCTTAGTTTTCCATCACAGAATCTTCCTCTGCAACTTCTATTTGAAAAATGTGCCCGTGTAAGCCTAATACAATGTCACATTCCACTTTAGTTTCCATAATATCATCAAAATCTTTTCAGTAAACCAAGTCTAAAGAGTCTTAAGTAGAAAAAATAAACCCAGTCAGGACATGGAAGAAAGGTATCAAAAATGTTTTTCATATCTTATCGTAACCGGGTACTTTGTAAATGTTGCTCTCTTCTGTACACTCAATTTAAAAGCAGTGAATATTTTTCAAATATTTTAGAAAGAATGGCTGTTTTTGTGTAGTTTTACAGTTGCAGTAGCATTCTGTGACTGAAGCTCAAAAGGAGCGTGTCTCTACTCTGGGGAATGAAAGAAAAGTGTTTCAGAAAAGTAGGTAACATGGCAAAGTGTTAACTGGATATTTGGTTCATGTGAAAAATAGCTTGTACTAGAGCAGTCACTATTAAAGTGCTATTCAATAATAATTTTACTATGTGAATAATTCTATT
This sequence comes from Urocolius indicus, assembly GCA_013401255.1. Classification (NCBI taxonomy): domain Eukaryota; kingdom Metazoa; phylum Chordata; class Aves; order Coliiformes; family Coliidae; genus Urocolius; species Urocolius indicus. The sequence continues at coordinate 32,563 of WBNH01000835.1, forward strand.
TTTCTTATGTGCTGCATGTCAAAAACCTTTCTCTTAAGTATTCTTCACTATTTTTAAGAAAACTTTTTGAGAACAATTGCTTCAGCAACTTTTGCAGTTTTTATAGCACAGCCGGTCTGAGAAGCCTCAAAGTGTCACTAGTCAAATTAGCACTTGAAGTTTATTTCAGAACATAAGTAGACCAGCTGATCCTAGCTTTTGGGTCTAAAACTTTTGTGGAGTGACCATAAACCACATTGAGAGCTTAAAATGGTAATGAAAATTTAGTAATTTCAAAGGATATAAAAAAATTATGCTCACATTTTAAGAACTACTAATAATATCAGTATAAAATTTTGAGTTTACAGACACTTTGTACATGCTTTGTCGAGGCATTGGAAATCTCTTTGCTAAGGGCAAAGTGTATTTTCTGTTATTTCCTGTGATTTTTTTAATATATAAATAATTATAGAATGGTTTGGACTGGTAGAGACCTTAAAGATCATGTAGTCCACCCTCTCTGTCATGGTTTGGAACATCTTTCACTAGATCAGGTCAATTGCTGTCCAGCCTGCCCTTGAACATACCCAATGATGGGACATCCACAGCTTTTCTGGACAACCTGTTTCAAGTGTCTCACCACCCTCATAGTAAGAATTTCTTCCTTCTGTCCAATTTAAGTTTGTTCTCGTTTTAAAGCCATTGCTTCTTTTCCTGTGACTACGGACCTTGAGAAAAAACACCCCCAAATTTCAGTCCATCTTTCTTATAAGCCCCCTTGAAGTACTGAAAGGCTGCATAAAGTGGCCACATCTTTTCAAATATGTTGTAGAGTGACTTGACAGCTATATCAACCAGTTGCCTTGGGACTCAGTTGAATCTCTCCGGGTCCCACGGGTTCATTAATAGTTCTAATGTGAACTTTTTTCTTGTATAATTTTCTTTATTCTGGCTTCTAGAGTTCAGGTTGGTTGCAATCTCTGTGAATAATGGCATTAACAGCCAGGCTTTATTTTCCTTGTGAAACGATACATATTATTAGATTTTTCAAGTGAAAGATGAGAAATTTCCCATGGAATTAACTATTGTTTCAAAGACTTCACAATGAAATGACATGATGTTCAGGTTTATGCTTTGCTATGTGTAAATAGATTTTGTAATTTTAGTGGCCACTGAAGCATATCTTCTCATTTTTAAGTCATTGCAAATATTTCATGTTTTACAGTCAGGAAAAACTATTGAAGCCAAAAAAAGCAAGGGAAGCCCAGAAGGAATTTTTGCAGAACCACAGATCTGTTATTCTTACAGTTTTGAGAAAAAGAGGCCTACAGCTTTATGTCTCCGGTGAAAGCAGGAGCCACCTGTAGTTCAAAGAAAGTCAAGTATTGCAACTCTATCTTCTTTTCTATCTTCTTGTTCTGTAGGTTTGTTCTTTGTTTTTTGGTTTTTTTTTAAACTTCTACTTCCTTCTGGTTCCTTCGTGGGTAAATAGCAGTAGGTGTTATTGATTAGATTAGTCTAGATTAATTAGTCTAGATAAGTAGTTCCAAGGTATATTTATGTGTTTTACTAAAGATTTGTTTGTACTTTAGGTGATATAATCATGAAAAAACACAATAGTATTTCATAGAGTCTAAAATTTGTTATCATAATTAATAGCCATTTCCTTCAAATGAAAAATGATCAAAGAGTAATTAACATCAGTTGCAAGAATATTACATTTTATATATGTGCTAGCAACAGGGCAAGGGGTAATGGGATGAAGCTGGAACACAAAAAGTTCCACTTAAATATAAGCAGTGGAAGAGGCTTCTCAGAGGAGTCTCCTTCCTTGGAGGTCTTCAAGATCCACCTCGACATGCGACTTGATCTAGGTGAACTTGCTTCTGCAGGGGGATTGGACTAAGTGATCTCTAAAAGTCCCTTCCAACCCTACCATTCTATGATCTATACTGCATTTTGGTTTTAAAATTCAAGAATTATAACTTTTTACCGTTCATGTATTGTAGGAAGCATAGCAGTCTCATCCAACAGTAGTCTTAATTTTATATTAAAACAATGCCTCTGTGTGACATCCTCTTCTTATTTATTCTTTTTAAGGAAAATATTTATTTTAAGTTTCTTTGTGTGTTCCCCAGAGATTTTGTAATGAATAACAGAGATTTAGTTATTTTGGGGGAAAGGACTCTGAAAGCTTTTTTTGTGTAAGTTTTCTTAATAAGCTATGTCCCATATTTTTGAGAAGCAAAGACCTGGGAAGAACTTCATGTCATAGAATCATAGAATAGTTTCAGCTGGAAGAGATCTTTAAGATCATTGAGCCTAGTCAATTAATTTGAAAGGTTTAATTATAATGATTCTCATCCAACTTGGTTTAAACATCTTTTAAAATTGTTCAAAACTGAAAATCTTTATTTACCATTCTTCTCTAAAAATCCAAATTGAAAGGAAAACTAACACTTTTGTAAATGTTGTAGAATATTTGGTCAAATTGATGGGTTTTTTTGTTCCCAAATAGGATTTTGGTTATCTGCCCCTTTTGTCTCCATGTTTGTAAATTTTCAATATCTGAATAAAATTCTGGATTTATCACTTACAGAAATATATAGAGCTTAAACCACTTTCTGATTAGTGGAAATAAGACTTAATGTCAGCTTCTGGGTCCTTCTGTCTTGATCAGGTTCATTACTACTAGATATTCAGAGAAAGATTCACAGCTTATAAATGTAAATATTACTTAAATCTAACTTCTACTTTTTAACAAGAAGTTTGACAAGAAAGTCTTAAAGTATCCCAACAGAGAGCTCCATGCTTTTATTATCCAAGTAAAAATCCCTGTTTCCTTATATTAATGTTTGTAATTTCACTGTTTCGTAGTATTTCAGTTACTACTATCTTAATGTCAAATCCATCATGCAACCCTTGTTGTCCCCTCTTTGTACAGATATTACTTATTCTTTGTACATCTTTTTAAAACAAAACCAAACAAGCAAACAAACAAAAAAAAATAAAAACCAAATCAAACAAAACAAGACATTCAGGAATGCTTTGTGAGGACTATTTACACAAATTATGAAGGTTTTGACCTGATGATTTTCTGGAGAGCTTCTTTGAATTAATTTAGCTTCAAAGCCTTCCTGATTGTCAAGAGATGTGTATGAGGATGTAGGTTATCAGGCTAATGAAAAAACAATTTTAATGTGTTCACTCTCTGTTTCTGTATCTAGAATATGTATTTTTATGCTTTTTTTTCTTTCATATTCACAGCTCTAGAAATGTTCTATCTCATAAATTTCAAGTATTGGTATATTGGAAATAAAGGTAACTAAGTAATCAAAGTCTTGAGGTGTAACTACTTCTAAAACTTTACCTACAGTACTTACAGAGTTCTTTAATCTGATTCAGCATGTGTTTCTGGTGTTAATAAGTATGTATTTATGGCAGTGTTAATATAAGCACATCAGGTGTCCACAGAGTACAGAAAAATTCTCTGAATGTAAACTCTCAGTGTGAGTGGATGTCCTAACAAAGATGTCCTAATCTGTTTTTTAGAGATTGTGAAGTTGGGGAACACAATCTATTGCAAGGGCTTAAGAATATATTTTTGTTTTGAAGGAGACAACTTCAAATATTTGCTGTTTATAGGATCTGGAAGTACTACTCTATAGCTTTTTGATACATTTCAGAGAGTCAGGGGTTACATCTGAATGTTTATGAAGATAAAGTAACTGAGTATCCAACTCAGTATAAAAGTAAGGGGAAAGTTAACTATTTTTAATAGGAAATGTATGAACTAGGAATCAAAATGTATCTGACTTAGAGAAAGTATATTATGGAAAAGTGAACTGTTTCCGCCTCTATAAAAATTCACCACATCCTCACATTCCCCCATGATTTTTCTGTAAGTCAGTAATTTTGCTCTTTATTTTAGTGAAGACCAAAGCTTCTCTGAGTGTTTGTCTTATTCAAAAGCTGAAGAGGAAAATAGTGACTGGAGAGTAATCCATGACTTTTTTTAACATTCATAACATCAGCAGAAAGCCATGCTTTGTTGGTGGGTTTTGGTAAGTCAGGAGTTTTCCAACAGGCAGTGTTTAGTGTGGTGAGATGGCTAAGTTGGTAGTACTCGTAGTTATGGGATGAAGAGGGTTAACATACCTTGAGCCTTGGGAAGGCTGCAGACTGCCCCCTCCTTGCCTAACAGAATCCAGTGTGTCTGGGCCACCGGTCTGTGTCTTGCTAACACTGACAGTGCCTTAAAAATAAATTGATGTGTGGAACTCTGTAGGAAGCACAGAGTGAGTTTTTATTGGATATTGTACAAAAGGGCACAAAGAAAGTCTTTTGAATATCATTAATGTTAAAAACTAAACATCCACAAAACAGTTGTCATGTGCTATTTAAAAAGTGAATCTTATGTAGACTATATTTTCAGAGGGGAACATGAGAAACTTCATTATTCTTTTGGTAAAATTAACTGTGGGTAAACATATAAACTAAACATGTTTTATCACTGTATCAGTTATGCGTTAGTTCAAATTTAGTGTGAGAACGTTAGAGAATCAAAAGCCGATTTCCTGTTGCTAGGAGAAAATGAGCAATTTTTTTCCTGGAGAAATCTTGTCTGGTTACATTATCTCCCATTTGTAGTGGTTTTGGTATTATATTTGCAGGTGATAAAGAAGGTAGAAACACATTAAACAAAAATTCTGACCAGAATAATAACATCTTGCTGTAAGCGTTGTGTCACTTCACTGATAAAACACTTTTTTCTTCATATATGAAGAAAATTCTATTAAATATTTGAACTCAAAGTTCAGTATTTTTCCTTAAAATCATAGAATCATAGAATGGTAGGGGTTTGAAGCGACCTCTAAAGATCATCTAGTCCAACCCCTCTGCAGAAGCAGGTCCACTTAGATCAGTCCATGGGTAGACAGCTTGTAGCTACATAGCAAGGAAAACTTGCAGAAGTATGAAAATAAGAAAGTTGGAATTCATTAATAAATAAATTAATTACCTTTTCTTTGTTACAATATATACATATATATTTTTGTTACATCAGTTAGTTTTTCCACCTTCTTGAAAACAACATATTTTCCTGTATTGATTTATTGAGAAGAACTGTTCCTATGTTTTTGTCTTGTATATGTTCCTCTGTTTATCAGAAAGAGAAAAAAAAAGAGAGAAAGAGAGCTTGTAGACACTTGTTAGTTGCATGTAGTTATGAATATAAAGTTTGAAGGATTTGTAGGAAGAGTTTTATTTAATCTTACAACTCCAGTTGCCAATTTCTTACCTTTTTTTTCTTTTTTTTTTTATTTAATAAACAGTCTGACAAGGACATATACAATTTAACTATTATTTAGTTTTATGCCACAGAAACTGCTATTTTTTTCTGAAATTAGATTAGAGGTTACCAAGGCCCATGTAGCTGTGCATGACAATAGTGAAGTTTAATTAAGAAATAAAGATAAGAATTTTTGGTAAAATCATAAAATACCATTCTTAGTCAAGTTTATAACCTGTCACTGATGATGACTGTAAGATCAAAGTGCAACTATTTTTAACAGATATCTCTAAAAAATTAAAAAGTACATTTTTTGCATATTGGAATTTAAGACCACAAGGATTTGTACTAGGTTATTAAACTCTACATAATTCATAATTACTGTTGTGTGTTCTTGAATTTTGAATAGTCTGTGATAGTCTTAACAGAACCACAGCTAAATTATACAAACTGTGGACAGTGATTCATACAGTGAGCAAGGAAAACACAGCGTGCATGAAAAGAGAGCATATCAAGGACAAAGGAAATACAACTATGATTATAATGAGGTTGGATTCCCATGAGGGGTAGCATCGTCATGCTACTTTTTATTTCTTTTGGGTTTTTTTAAATTTTTTAAAAATTTTATTTATTATCTGGTATTGACCATGCCTATTTATTTTAAAAATTATGTTTATTTATTCTCAGGTAGCTTAACTAAATTACTTGAAAATGCAGTGCATTTCATAGCAGGTAAATATTTGGATGTAACAGTAAATTCCTGCTTTTATAGCAATGCATATGTTTGCATTTGTTGAGATAAATTCTTTCGTATACACTATTACTTCTGCTGAGCTTAGATACTCTTGATTAAAATCACACTTTTGATAATATCTTCTTATTGTTTTGATTTTTTTTTTAAATTTGTCCCACTTTTACTCAATACTGAAGGTTTTAAAGTAAAATGCAAACTAAGTAACGGTTACAAATTATGTCCAGAAAAAAATTGGTCTGATCACAGAAGTCATGAAAGTTCATTGCTGTTATCAGTCATTAATAAAGTACTGTTATCATGAATCAATATGAGTTAATGTGTTCACAGCAATTATGTTATTCTGTGTAAATAATGACAGTCTATGTTTTACAAATAGAAATTACAACTATGGATACAGCAGAAATGTACAGTAGCAAGAAGTTGCTGAGTGTTTATGCTTGAATAATCATCCTCTCTCTGTCTGTATTTTTAGGACATTGATTGTAAATTACTATCTCAGTCCCTGGTAGAAAATGTGAAAAAACAATCCAACCCCAAACCAAAACCCTCTAGAAACCCACTAGTGACAGGAATGGATGCAATTGTGACATCCTACAGGAGATAAATCACGCCAATATTCACTGCAATTAGATACTACACTAAAATTAAAGTAGCTGGTGTGGTTTTAGTTGAACCATTATTAATTTACTTGGGTTGGAATTGGAGAAACCTAAAAATATATTTGGCATGGTAATCATATTTATTCTTCTAGAGTTAAGTCAAGCTTGATTTTATACTATGCTTTTCCAGAAGTCAAATTTATTTGGTACTGATGAGTTTCACTGTTGAACGCTAGTCTTCCTGCTGGTATCTTTAGAAATCCTACCTGAACCTTCATGCTACACACAGTTGTACTCACTATGAGAGAACTTGCATAGCTGCAAAGAGTAGTTATGATATGGAATGTGCATTTTCTTTAATGCACCATTGTGCTAAAACTTTGATTATACATAGGCACACAATTTTATTGCCATAGTACTCACATAAAATCTTACTGTTTTAAAAGAAATTGTCTCAATTTGCGTGTGAAGTCGTGAGCTTGTGTCAAAAGTTATTTTTATTAAGCACTAATATTTTGTTCTTGAAGCCTACCAGTATAGAAAATTAATTTTGCTTGGGTATTCTTTATCATATGATGACCGCTGCTACTGTCATTATATCATATTGTGGTGGGTTTAACAATCCTTTAGAATGAATGTTTCATACTTAAATTTTCTGTGCCTCAAGCTGTTCTGCAAGAATTAGTTCTTGTTGCATTTAAGTCTTTCAGCTCAGGTTGTATAGGTGTCAGAAATGGCTAATGAGGATAGCCTTTTCATTCATGGAATTAAATTACATTAAGGGACATGGTAAAATGATCCACAGATTTCATACAGGTCACTGTCAGCAGCTATGAGGCATTTATAATATTCATTTCCTCCAGTGTGGCTGGATTTTATCATCTAGAGAAAAGACACACTGTCATTTTCTGTGCATAGTTATCCTCTGTCTTTATTTCATAATGTAGATATTTTTATTTGAGAGTGTCTATAATAACATTTTAATTTGGACATAAATTCTAAAACTTTGTGAGTGAACTGTGTTTCACTTGAAAACTTGCCTCTTCTGTGGAGTTTTGTTTCCATTAGATACTAATAAATTTCTGAGGTGCAAAAGCATGCACAGTGGCCATCAACTGGAAAAAATAAAATTGTCTTGTATCTACTTCATCTAGACACTGACCTCTCTTCAGTGAAAATTAATTTCCTTTATTAATAGATGGTAAAAGCAGTTGAGTTTTATGTCCACGCGTAATGACAAATTCAAAACACAACTAAAATGGAACAACATTGCATCTCTCTGTAGTAGAAACATTCCACTATTTAATATTTGGTTTCTATTATGTCTGAACTGTAGAAACAGAACTGGAAATTAAATAGAAAACCACACCGTGGTACATCCTGAACTAGATTTTGTCCTTTAAGTGGGTAATGTTTTCTCATCTCTGAATGTACTGCCAGCGTAAAGCGACACTAGGAAGCCAAACTTTTTATGTATTTTAACAAGCTAAGTGCTATTATAAAAGAACTTTTAACAGATTTGTTCAAATTGGATATTAAGAAATATTGACTCTGAATCATAGATAGTTTTAGTTGTATAAACTTATTTCAGGTTGGTTTTCACACATAGAGGAGTGGAATGGAGTTTAGGCTTACGGTGGTAGTTGTAGGATCTTCATTTTTACTACCTTCTACATTGTGTTTCATCACTGTTTTGCTTACCTTTGAAACATGTTACCTTTGAAACATTACCTTTGACAGAAAACTGTCATTGTCCCATGAAGCAATGAGCTCAGCAACCCTGTGAATGAAGATGTGTACCAACACAGGGCTTAATTGAAGCCAGAATATGGCTTCATGTCTTAGGTATCATATTCGATGGGTAATTTTCACCCATCTTGATAATTGTGGTGATTTTGTATAGGATTTATGTAAGTAGATGAAGTATATTTTACTTAATCATTAATTCCTAATGCTATATTGCGGTGGTGTTACTAATCTTAAATGTCATTGTACAATAGAGATGCCGACTGCAGTAAGTGGACCTATGTAATGAGAAAGTACTCACTTGTCTGAAATAGAGAATCCAGAGTCTAAATCCTTAGGCATATTTGCATTGCTAATGTTTTCTGTCAAAATCATATTTTGCGTGACTCTTACATTTATTTATTTTTGCTGTAGTTACTGGAAAAAATATTTAAAATTCTGGATAGCACCGTGTATTATTCACATTTCAATGTATGTCAGCTTAAAAAACTCTTTACATATCAATGTTTTTTTGATTCGTGAGTATTGCACATATCAATACTGTTTCAACCACATAGTCTTGTTAAGATACAACCAAACAGGTTGACAGAGATGAAAGCAAGTCAATGTGCCACACATATTAAATAGGACTAGAAGTTTTATATTTTTGTATTACTCAAAAAGGAAATGGTTTCCATGGAGAACAAAGGTATTGAACTTCCCCATGGGTTATTTTAGAAGTTGTTGTGGTCATAAAATGATGTATATTAATAGTTTCACTTCTTTTAATAATTTAAAAATAATTAAAATGAAGGAAAAGAAGACTGATGCACAGAAATCTTTATTATTTTTTGTGTTCAGGGATTTTTTTTCTTGTATTTCTTTAAAAAAAAATTCAAAACCAGGCCTTTTTTTAAAAAAAAATCCAAATATATTAATTTCTACATTAAAAATTGAAGCAGCATAAGCTGTGATGTGGCAAATTTCCATGATGGTCAGGGAAAATGCCCTTGAAGTTTTAATTTAAGTATCTAGAAGGTCTTTACATTTGCATATTGATTTTTTTTTTCCTATCAGTAACATAACCTCTAGTATAACAGAATACTACACCTGAAAACCAATGTTTTTTTTATTTTTTTTTTTTCATAAATTCGATGTATAAAGTCTTTGCAGCTTGCAATTTTTTTTTTGCATTTTAAATACAAACCTTAATACAATTTAGAAAGGACTTTCTGGACAGATTTATAATCAATATTAGTATAAAGGATTGAAAACAAAAGGTCAAGTTACAAAATTCTTAGGAAGATGTCTTGCAAATGAAAAAAACACAAAGATCTGAAATTTAGATTTTTGGAATTGAAATATTCAGACAATACTGAAGACCTATGTGTAATGGTAAATCTTTTTTTTTCGGAAACTGTGCAGCTGAGATTAGTTTTTGCTATAATTATGGCTTTGGTGACAGATGATGAAAATTTTAATGAAAAGTCAGTTACATAAACTACTTGAATCTCGTGGACCTTAATTATAGTGTCCACATTCTAATAAAATTATTTTTCAAGCCTCTTTGAGAGAACCTCACTAAAATCAGAAAACCTACAAGTGGTTTCAAAAAAAAAGTTTACTTCTAAGGTTTTTGTAATGTTACATTTGCTAGCTGTGTGAAATTATAAAAACTGAAATGAGAGATGGAAGACATTACAAATTTGTTTCCTTCAGAGATTATAACAAGGGAGTGACTCTATTGAAAGCCCACCTAGAAATATGAGACACTTTGTATAAAAAATGAGTTTTTTGATTTCTTTAGAGTCTACACCAGCTTATTAAAAGGAAAACACTGTTTAATTTGCATCTACCAATTTATGAGTGACTAAATTAGGCTGAGTTATTTTCTAGTATCTTTAGTTGATTGTTGTTAATACAAATTATGCTAGATTTATCTTTTTGGAAATAAATTCATTCCATGTGAAATAAGTTTGTCTGAAAAAGTGATAATATTTTAATAGGTGCTCTTTCACCATCTGAAAAATGTAAAGGCTAGAAATTGCTATGTTTTGTGAGTAACATACTAAGCTTCATGTTAAGGAGTCAATACTAACAAAATCACGTGAAATGTGGTTTCTAAGTGCCTCTCTCAGTTACAAAATGTGAATGTTTAATGCCTTAGTGGAGGCAATATTACCCCTTAAACTGTTGCTTTAGTTTTCTACTGAAGTGATGACGAACAAATCTTTGAAAACAAGTTTCTTAAATTCTTTTGAAGCTAAAAAAAAAAGAAAAAAAANTTTAACAATCCTTTAGAATGAATGTTTCATACTTAAATTTTCTGTGCCTCAAGCTGTTCTGCAAGAATTAGTTCTTGTTGCATTTAAGTCTTTCAGCTCAGGTTGTATAGGTGTCAGAAATGGCTAATGAGGATAGCCTTTTCATTCATGGAATTAAATTACATTAAGGGACATGGTAAAATGATCCACAGATTTCATACAGGTCACTGTCAGCAGCTATGAGGCATTTATAATATTCATTTCCTCCAGTGTGGCTGGATTTTATCATCTAGAGAAAAGACACACTGTCATTTTCTGTGCATAGTTATCCTCTGTCTTTATTTCATAATGTAGATATTTTTATTTGAGAGTGTCTATAATAACATTTTAATTTGGACATAAATTCTAAAACTTTGTGAGTGAACTGTGTTTCACTTGAAAACTTGCCTCTTCTGTGGAGTTTTGTTTCCATTAGATACTAATAAATTTCTGAGGTGCAAAAGCATGCACAGTGGCCATCAACTGGAAAAAATAAAATTGTCTTGTATCTACTTCATCTAGACACTGACCTCTCTTCAGTGAAAATTAATTTCCTTTATTAATAGATGGTAAAAGCAGTTGAGTTTTATGTCCACGCGTAATGACAAATTCAAAACACAACTAAAATGGAACAACATTGCATCTCTCTGTAGTAGAAACATTCCACTATTTAATATTTGGTTTCTATTATGTCTGAACTGTAGAAACAGAACTGGAAATTAAATAGAAAACCACACCGTGGTACATCCTGAACTAGATTTTGTCCTTTAAGTGGGTAATGTTTTCTCATCTCTGAATGTACTGCCAGCGTAAAGCGACACTAGGAAGCCAAACTTTTTATGTATTTTAACAAGCTAAGTGCTATTATAAAAGAACTTTTAACAGATTTGTTCAAATTGGATATTAAGAAATATTGACTCTGAATCATAGATAGTTTTAGTTGTATAAACTTATTTCAGGTTGGTTTTCACACATAGAGGAGTGGAATGGAGTTTAGGCTTACGGTGGTAGTTGTAGGATCTTCATTTTTACTACCTTCTACATTGTGTTTCATCACTGTTTTGCTTACCTTTGAAACATGTTACCTTTGAAACATTACCTTTGACAGAAAACTGTCATTGTCCCATGAAGCAATGAGCTCAGCAACCCTGTGAATGAAGATGTGTACCAACACAGGGCTTAATTGAAGCCAGAATATGGCTTCATGTCTTAGGTATCATATTCGATGGGTAATTTTCACCCATCTTGATAATTGTGGTGATTTTGTATAGGATTTATGTAAGTAGATGAAGTATATTTTACTTAATCATTAATTCCTAATGCTATATTGCGGTGGTGTTACTAATCTTAAATGTCATTGTACAATAGAGATGCCGACTGCAGTAAGTGGACCTATGTAATGAGAAAGTACTCACTTGTCTGAAATAGAGAATCCAGAGTCTAAATCCTTAGGCATATTTGCATTGCTAATGTTTTCTGTCAAAATCATATTTTGCGTGACTCTTACATTTATTTATTTTTGCTGTAGTTACTGGAAAAAATATTTAAAATTCTGGATAGCACCGTGTATTATTCACATTTCAATGTATGTCAGCTTAAAAAACTCTTTACATATCAATGTTTTTTTGATTCGTGAGTATTGCACATATCAATACTGTTTCAACCACATAGTCTTGTTAAGATACAACCAAACAGGTTGACAGAGATGAAAGCAAGTCAATGTGCCACACATATTAAATAGGACTAGAAGTTTTATATTTTTGTATTACTCAAAAAGGAAATGGTTTCCATGGAGAACAAAGGTATTGAACTTCCCCATGGGTTATTTTAGAAGTTGTTGTGGTCATAAAATGATGTATATTAATAGTTTCACTTCTTTTAATAATTTAAAAATAATTAAAATGAAGGAAAAGAAGACTGATGCACAGAAATCTTTATTATTTTTTGTGTTCAGGGATTTTTTTTCTTGTATTTCTTTAAAAAAAAATTCAAAACCAGGCCTTTTTTTAAAAAAAAATCCAAATATATTAATTTCTACATTAAAAATTGAAGCAGCATAAGCTGTGATGTGGCAAATTTCCATGATGGTCAGGGAAAATGCCCTTGAAGTTTTAATTTAAGTATCTAGAAGGTCTTTACATTTGCATATTGATTTTTTTTTTCCTATCAGTAACATAACCTCTAGTATAACAGAATACTACACCTGAAAACCAATGTTTTTTTTATTTTTTTTTTTT
>WBNH01000835.1:45480-86990 GCA_013401255.1 Urocolius indicus
TGGTGACAGATGATGAAAATTTTAATGAAAAGTCAGTTACATAAACTACTTGAATCTCGTGGACCTTAATTATAGTGTCCACATTCTAATAAAATTATTTTTCAAGCCTCTTTGAGAGAACCTCACTAAAATCAGAAAACCTACAAGTGGTTTCAAAAAAAAAGTTTACTTCTAAGGTTTTTGTAATGTTACATTTGCTAGCTGTGTGAAATTATAAAAACTGAAATGAGAGATGGAAGACATTACAAATTTGTTTCCTTCAGAGATTATAACAAGGGAGTGACTCTATTGAAAGCCCACCTAGAAATATGAGACACTTTGTATAAAAAATGAGTTTTTTGATTTCTTTAGAGTCTACACCAGCTTATTAAAAGGAAAACACTGTTTAATTTGCATCTACCAATTTATGAGTGACTAAATTAGGCTGAGTTATTTTCTAGTATCTTTAGTTGATTGTTGTTAATACAAATTATGCTAGATTTATCTTTTTGGAAATAAATTCATTCCATGTGAAATAAGTTTGTCTGAAAAAGTGATAATATTTTAATAGGTGCTCTTTCACCATCTGAAAAATGTAAAGGCTAGAAATTGCTATGTTTTGTGAGTAACATACTAAGCTTCATGTTAAGGAGTCAATACTAACAAAATCACGTGAAATGTGGTTTCTAAGTGCCTCTCTCAGTTACAAAATGTGAATGTTTAATGCCTTAGTGGAGGCAATATTACCCCTTAAACTGTTGCTTTAGATTTCTACTGAAGTGATGACGAACAAATCTTTGAAAACAAGTTTCTTAAATTCTTTTGAAGCTAAAAAAAAAAGAAAAAAAAGATGATGGTATTGTAAAGTGTTACCTTCCACTCTTGAGGAAGTTTCAGACTGATCCTTCTTCATTCTTTCTAATCGTGTTACATGTCCTTGGGTGGCAGAAGTAAGACCATGCAAAATGTTGTATTACTGAGAAGCTGGTTAATACACAATATGTCTGAGAAGCACTTCTGTGTCTGACATCTACACTTGAAATTATAAATAGTTATCCAGGAGTTCTCATTGTGCTTGTTTTATTTTACAGCATAAAGTTTGTGCTTAGGTTCTTTCTGGTGCTGAACAGGAAAATGTTGCTTGCTGTGCAGATGGGAAAGGCATACAGGCTGTTGGCCATAGAGCAACTGAGGCTTAAAATAAATTATTCAGTGTGGTATTTTATTTTTATTTAAGACATGAAACTATTTGACCCAGCTTTATTTAAAAAATGAAAGGCAACAGGCTTTCATTGTCCACTTTGAACATGAATGAGAATATCCATTGTGGTTGTGCATCATTTTCTAAGGTGCAAGAATATACTAGAGTAGCCATAAGAATTATCACCATTAATCAACCATTAAACAACATCCTACTATTGTATTAATGGTAAAAAAATAAGAGGGAGATTGTCGCCTGAAAGATCATCTGATATATTCTTACTACTACAGGTTAAAGTTAGAGGAATATGGGTAGAGAAGAATGTAAAAATTGGCATACAAAATATCTGGTGGAGACAGTTTGTCTGACTTGGCTAGCTGGCCGCATGACTGATATCTCTGTTGCATATAGTGTCAGAGATACAAAGACTATTGGAAATTTTTACATAAGTCATAGTGTTGAGATCAGTTACTGATTTGAAGCAATAGAAGAAAAAAGGTGATATTTTCAAAAAAAGAAGTGTATATGTCAGTTTATAGATGGGATAATTCCAGAAAGCATATTTTTTATATACAATGATAAAAGAACTGCTAGCAGTATAATGAATTTGAAGGTAAATGAGTGATGAGATAGTTTCAAAAGGAAAACTATAAAATTACAGTTTTCTATTGGAAAAAAAATAATTTCAAAAGGAAAACAGTTCTAAATTACAATTTTCTATTTAAAAAAAAAAAAATTAAAAAAAAGAGAAAAGGCCTAAAGGAATACACTAGAATTGTGAAAAGGTGGAAGGACGGGTTAATGTCAAGATGTAGGAGTGGGGAGAAAATGACAGCAGAATTTACAGGGTTTAGAAACAAGACAAAATGAAAAGCAAGAGCTAAGGATATTATGTTATAGTGAAAAATTACGTGCAACAGGAAAAGGCCTAGACATGAGTGAGGAAGGCTAGAAGGCAGGAACTGAAGCTCACATTGGCTCTAGATCATGAGTCAGTGTCAAAAGAAAGAGAATCCAAAGGGAAAAAGAGTGGGAAAAGCTCGTTCTGTATAGCCTGAAAAGTAATCCAGGTATTCTGACATTAAGCATTCCTTTGCTTTATAATAAATAGCCTCTAAAACCAGTGGCAGAATGGTTGACTATCTTCTGTTGTCAGACAGAAATATGTACAAGTTGCATTACACTGCTGCTGCTTCCGCACATCAGCAAAAGTGTGTGAATGACTTAGAAGAGTAGAAATACATATTATGCTATAAAAGGTTAACTTTTGCTAATAAAATTTAATTTCAGCTTGAATAAATATTTCATGGCAGCCCTATGATGTTATAGGCACTTCAAGGGTGAAGGAGAACAATGATAGTCACATGTAAACAGCAAATTAACAACTTACAGTATCCTTCAAATGTTGCGATTTGAGGAAAAAAGTGGTCTGAGCTTGCCAGTTCCTCTGAGTGCAATATTACCCTGTCAAATGTAGAAAAATTCAGATTCAAATTTCAAGCCTTTGAAACTAATGTTGTCTTCAAAAACAGCAGGAAGGGGGAACTGGTTTACTGCAGACCAGTCAGTCTCACCTCCATCCCTGGAAAGGTGATGGAACAACATATCCTGGGTACTGTCTCCAGGACTTTAAAGGACAAGAGGTTCACTATGAGAAGTCAATATGGTTTTATGAAAGGGAAGTCACATTTAACCAACCTGATAGACTTTATGAAGATGTAACCAGGTGCATAGATGGTGGTGGCACAGTGAATGTGGTTTATCTGGATTTCAGTAAAGCATTTGACACCATCTCCCACAGCATCCTTGCAGCAAAACTGAGAAAGTGTGGGCTGGATGATCATGTACTGATGTGGATTGTTAACTGACTGAAGGGAAGAAATCAGAGAGTTGTGATCAATGGGATAGGGTCTAGTTGGAGGCCTGTATCTAGGGAAGTCCCTCAGAGGTCAGTGCTGGGACCAGTAATGTTCAATATATTCATTAATGACCTTGCTGAGGGAATAGAGGGCACTGTCAGCAAGTTTGCTGATGATACTAAACTGGCGGGAATGGCTGACACATCAGAAGGCTGTACTGCCATTCAGTGAGACCTGGACAGGCTGGAGGGTTGTGCATAGAAATCTAATGAAATTCAACAAGGGCAAGTGTAGAGTGTTGTGTCTGGGAAAGAAGAACCCCAGGTACCAGTACAGTCTGGGGAATGAACTGTTAGGGAGTATTGTAGGGGAAAGCGACCTGGGAATCTTGGTGGGCAGCAGGATGAGCATGAGCCAGCAATGTGCCCTTGTGGCCAAGAAGGCCAATGGCATCCTGGGCTGTATTAGAAAGAGTGTGGGCAGAAGGTCAAGAGAGGTTCTCTTCTGGCTCTACTCCGCCCTCAAGAAACCACATCTGGAATGTTGTGTCCAGTTCTGGGCCCCTGAGTTCAGCGCAGGGCCACCAAGATGACGAAGTGAAGCATCTCCCTTATGACGAAGTGAAGCATCTCCCTTATGATGAAAGGCTGCAGGACCTGGAGTGATTTAGCTTGCAGGAGAGTAAGGAGTGACCTCAATAATGTTTACAACTGCATAAAGGACAGGTTTCAGGAAGATGAAAACAGGCTCTTCTCAGTGATGTCCAATGATAGGATAAGAGGCAATGAGTACAAGATGGAAGATAAGAGGTTCCAAAGAAATACAAGGAAGAATTTCTTCACTATGAGAGTGACAGAGCACTGGAACAGATTGACCAGGTGGCTTGTGTAATTGCCTTCTCTCTATTCAAAACCCACCTGAAAGAGTTCCTTTGTGACCTGCTCTATGTGGTCCTCCTCTGGCAAGGGAGTTGGACTAGATAATCTTTTGTGGTCCTTACCAGGCCTTGAAATTCTGTGCTTCTTTGATTCTGAGGTTATCATTATGCAACTGAATTTACTTGTACTTCTTTCACAAGCCTAGAAAGTATAGTTGTATTACTGGGTATTACAGTATAGTAAAATAATATTAAATATTGTATATCAAAAGGAGAACTAAAGTCTAAACTGCTGTAAGATATCAACCATGGTTTTAGTTTATTGACTCTACTAGGATGTTTATTCCACTGGCAAGCAGAATCTAGAGTGATTCATACCCTAAAAATAATATTAACAGGGTGACTGATACATATGATATAGGGGTGATGAATAAGTGAGAGAAACTTTCTAGCAGATCAGAAAACATATCGAAAGCACATCTATCAATATTTCAGGTTCTGGTATGAGACTGACCTTCTTGGGTATTTTACCAGCAGATTATGATGTCATATTTCTTCAACTGACACAGGACATTAAGTTCCTGTCTCTCTCAATGGGCAAAATGGGAACTAATGAGTAGTTCTACATTTTAGTGTGAGACTGGAGTTCATCTCCTAATTCAAGGTGTGTTTTGATTTGATGGTTACATCTTGAACACATATGGTGCATTTACTGTAAGCTCTTGATTTCTTAGTCTGCCGGAATATGCTCTTTTCTTAATAGGTGAGATCACTGGTTACCTTTTGATATTTCATTTTTTTTTAATAGTGGTGAGTTGTCTGCCCAGAGTTTCTTGGGAGATGAACTGATGCACATTCTGTGATGTTTCTGGTGATTTGAAACCCAGAGTGCAGAGATGGTGTCTTCTTATGCATTTTTATTCTGGGGACCCTTTCACAGGTTTGCGTATATGCATTGTAGGCTATTCAAAAAGATAAGAAGAAAATTAGTTTTTCAAAGTTACCCTCAAAGATACTGATTAATCTTCTCTTCAGTTGTATTTTGCTCTGCTAAAATCTCAACAGTTATTAGAAAATTACTAGACATCATTTTAATGCTGTGTGTGCTGACTGAAATTCTCTCATATTTTCCGTGTATTGTGTTGTCTGACTGTAGCCAGCTGTCAAGCCTTATCTTAGACTTTTAACATTTTAGGGGGGAAGAATGAGATAGTAAACATTCTTAGAGGAAGATAATATTCTGTGTTTTTTGGATATAACAAAGTCAGATCCTGTTTTAGGAGAGTGCTAAATGTACTACGAATACTAAATAATGCTTGATAAATGAATACATGACAATTGAAAAGTACGGTCTCTCAGAAATACAGTGAAAGTATAGCAAAAGAATAAATGACAGTTTATGCAATATTTCGTTATCTTTTTGTTTTCAGGTGGACTCCAATTATTTTCTAATTGGTTGTTATATTCTTAATGATGGGCTAGTAAATCAGGGACCAAAGAAAGAAATTCTATTTCATACATGTATAAGTATGCAATAGTAGTTGGGTCTTAAAATAAACTTATTTTACCTTAAATAAACTTACTTTACAAAACTGCCTGACTTTATACTGTAATTTTCTTTGTGTTGAATTTGAGGTTTATTTTGATCATAGACTTTTTGAAATACAGTTTTATGTGAATTTGGAACTTTATTTGGTATTCATCAGAGATGGAATTCATTAGAGAGAGTGAAAGATTTGATGAACTAGTTCATTCAGTTCTAGAATTCATTCATTCAGTTTTAGAAGTTTGTGGCTTCTAGATGCAACATTGCATCTAACTAACAGATATAATTATTGTTTAGTTTTAAATGCTGCATTAAGCAAATAATGAAGTATAATGCACTTCAATAGCAGTGCAAGACTACTGGAACATAAGACTGGGATTTGGCCCTCCAGACTGCAAAAGTAATGTGGCTTACAACAATGCTTATAACATGTATACTTCTTAATTTTAGACATTACAAGTGTCTTATTGACTAGAGGATAGTAGTACAAAGAAACTGTATTTTTCATGGAATGGTGTACAGACATTCTGTAAATATCACTTGTGTAAAGAGACAATTCTTTTTTTTCATTTTATGGCAGGGATTCTACAGTCATAGGGCTTTGTGAAAGGAAACTGTGTTAATTCTACTTTAATTACAGTCATTACTGTCTTATACTCTTTTAGTCTCTGATTTTTATGTGTTTCTTTTTATGGTGTCCTGCCTTAACATTACCTTTCCTGACTGTGCTGTTACTTACAAGTTTAGAGCTGAAACACTGAAACATTTTAAAATAACATACATTTCAACAGCTATTTGAATTTCTAATCGGACCTTTCCCTATGCTTGCAACTAGGCCTCTTTTGTGCACCCTCATGAATGAAAATAATAATCTTATTCTTTAGAGACATCTCATTAGTCCTTGATTTTTTGTTTGCCATCATCAGAATTGTGAATGTCCTCTTTCACTTTAAAACTGACAATATACAAACACCAGTTGCACTGTATGAAAGGAAGTTATTTTGATGAAGGGCACTTTCAACACAAATTGAAGCAGAACTGCAATGAACATAAAAATAATTCAGCAGTGGTCTCTGTAACATAACTAAGGATGAGAATAACATTTATTCAAAGCAACTTTGAATCTGATATTTTATATTTTGTTATCTGTAATATCTGTGTACTTCTAAGACAAAAATATTTGTACCTATTATTTACATTGTAGTTTGTGCTCTCCTATAGTATCAAATAACATGCAAATGGAAGAATCTGAATGTCCATATCAGAAAATATACCATTTGTAGTATTTGTTCTGCTGGTTTAGAGACAAAACATTGTTAATGTTAAATGCACTGACTGTATATACTAATAGTGCTGAATAGATTGGTATGCATTCTGTGGGAGGGAAAAGTTTAAAAAAGGTAAAACCACCAAAATAATTTTGCAACCCTAATTAGCAAAAAATTGTTCTGCTGTGTACCTAACACACCTTAATAGAACATTTCAAATTAATACACATACTTGTACATTTTTGACAAGTAATAACTGTCACATCATTAACTTTCACAAACATGCTAACAAGTCTAATGAGCAGTAGTGCCAAAATTGCAATAACTGATTTGTTTGGACTTTTGTAGTGCAAGAGGAAAGCAAAATTTTTAGTAAAAAATTCTTCAGACACCAATTATTTGTTATCCTTACTTCGCTAGGATTTTTTCTTGATTTCTACCAAGATTACTGGGAGGACAATCAGACCCTCAGACCTTAAAGTGATTAGTCAATAAATAAACAAAAGCCCACTACCAAAGTAGCCTGTATATTTATGAGCATCTTGAAAAACAGTCATGATGCAGTATTGCAAAGTACTACACTCAATACATAGGGAGATATCTTTTGTAATGACATGTAGGTCTGTACTTGGCATCACCTCACAGGGAATACTTTCATTACAGGCTGTGAGAACTTCCACTTCAGTGTGAATTTTTTATGCTGTAGGATCAGACTTACATTTAACTTCATAAAAACATAATGATAACATTTCCTTTCAATCCTGAAAACTAGCTTTGCCCTCCCTCCTGTATCTTAGCACTGAAAAAAGCTGAATTCAATAAACAATGTTGATATTTGACATTCTAATGCCTCTTTTTTCCTCCTGAGAATTGTTTCAACATTAATATAGATTTTGAAATTAATTATAAATAAGATTAATTAACACTAATTAAGCAACTAAGACTAATTAAATAAATATCAAGATTAACATAAATGGATACTTTTTTTCTAGTTGCTGATACTCATATACTTCTGGAAGAAAAGAAATACTGTGCTAGTAATTGCTGAGCAAAACCAATATGCAGTCTTCAATTTTATTAAATTGAATTTTAAGGGCTGTTAAAGCAATTTTTTATCAGAAACTTTTTTTGCTTTTTATCTGCAAGATTCAAATTAAGCACAAGATGAATCAAATCATTTGAAGTATAGGTTTGATTGTGTCTCATACGAAGCTAGGTAAATACTTAAATGTGAGAACCTTCATGACTCCCATTAATTTTTCCATTTTTCTGTAAAGTGTAGTGTGAGTGCCAGTCACCCAGACCAGTTAGTTCTCACCTTGGGGAATGTATTCTGTATTCTCCATTTTTATGTGTGTGAAGGTAACTGCTAGGTAACTAATATGACTCATTTAGGGTTACTTGGTGTGGTAAGACTTTTTTGAAGTGAAGTTATGAGTAGTACCAGGTTCTAGCTTTTGATTTAACTTTCATGCAGTTAGAGCTAGCTGAATGCATAACTAAGTAAGCTTGCAAACTTCTGTAATTGTTGGAAACTATGTAATTAATACCTGATCACAGCGCTTTAAATGTGTGCTGCTTGCTACTCAACCTGAACGTAAAGATAATGGGCCAAATCTTGAATTTCTCTATATGCAATGTCCCTGCAATTTCTGAGTCTTTAACAGCTCACAATAGTGAAAAAGGCAGTCAGCTCATTTAAGAAAACACCTTATCTGTACATAATACGTGTATTTTCTCATCTTCAAGAGAAAGGAAAATATTTTACATACTTAGAGACATAGATATCAAATGTGTAAAACCTTTTGAATGAAGCACAAGATTAACTGATGATGGAGGTGATCTAACAAAATGGAACAATTTTTTTTTTTGGCAAAACAATCCAGTCTTCAAAGATTTCTCAACAGAAATGATCTTGTGCAGAAATTAGTTGCATCAGAAATCTAGCTAGGTCTCTAGTGAAGTTTTATACTAAACAGGGTTCTTCCAAAATCTTGATTTGTGAAATAGTAGAAACATAATGTGCATTTGTGTTCTTCCTGCTCTATCTTGGACAACCTTTTTGTGAGCATGGTTGTGGAAATCTTTAGAGAGCTCCATAGGTGTTTGTCCTGAAAAGCAGTAGTAGTACTGGGTCATTCACAATCAAAGAAAATCTAGCAATATGGACAAAAGGCTGGCCTCATTTAGGAACACCACTGATTTATTTCTGTGGCAGCTGGATTTTACCTGTTGTAGCCTATGGCCAAATTTATATCAGAATCTATGGCTTGCATAGATTTACTCTTAAAAAATCAGTTAGAAAGACAAATCCATAACAGATTTATTAATCTACAGGAATTATCCAGAGTTGAGTTTATTCCACTACTCTGCATGTCAAGTTTTTATGTCAGTCACTTAAACTGTCAGTTCTGTTGTGGTTTTTTATACATTCATCTGATCTTGGGAGAAAGATAGATATCCTTAGAACTATATGTCTGGACATTGGAGCTAACTGTGGGAATTTTTTATCCATTCTCCATTGTTCATTCACACAAAACTGTGCATAGCTGCATGACTTCCACTGTCTTTTATTTCTTTTAGAAAAGAGTTTAATTTAGTCAGTCCTGAAATGTCACAGTGAAGCACTATGCAGAGATGAGCATGAATATTTTCAAATAACAACAATGCAGACAATTGGCTTTGATTCCACAGTACAAGATCCAATACTTACTCGATATGCAGCATTTGGCAATTAAAGTTACTTTCTTATAGCCATCCCAGCTGTTAACAGTTTGAGGCTTTAGTCTTTGGACAAATTTTATACTCCTTTGCTACAGTGCAGAAGAATCAGGTGTAAACAAGATAAGAAAGGAATTGAGGGCATGATAGAAACATTCACTGAAACATGATCAGAAAGCTTAAGAAGTAAGCCTTGACTTCCATCAGAAAGGACTTAGATTCTCAGATCTGGGAGAATAAGGGAGGCTCAAGATCAGAATTGGATAAAAACTTCAGTTCCACATAGTGTAAAGAGAAAACATGCTGTGAAAGAAATTTGACGTTCAAGTGTTACAAGAAATTTGAACTTGGAGGTTACCAATATGGAAACTTATACCCACATACACAAAATCTCATTTTGATGGTGACAAGGCACAACTTTCTTTGTAATAGATTGTTGAATCAAGGGAGTTCAGTGCATGTAATGTGGTATGGATTGATATGGGCCTTTTTGCGATAAGTTATAAAGAGGATGGAAAATTTGATGTGTCAATACTTTTGTCAGTTCTGAAGTTGCTGACTTTAATTGTGACTGCATAGGTAGGCTCTGGCTACCTTAACCAGCAGCCAGACAGGGTAGCCTAATTGCCTGTGCAAGTCCCAATTGTTGTGCAAGGCACATGTAATTACTTTGGAACCTGTAGCTAATGGTTAAGTGTATGGCCTTGCCTAAATTGCAACTGACTAGAACATGTGTTTGTGACTGTCATTACAAGAGTGACTACAGAATGGGTAAACTCAAAAGCGAGGCATGCTTTTTACTCTACTTGAAGTGTTGGGTTTTTTTTCTGCTATAAGTAGGCAGACACATAGGTTAGCTTTATGCATCTAGAAGCAAAAGTATTCTGTAGCTTTCATTTTGTTTGGTGTGGTAAGTCATATAGTCAGGCATTGTACGTTTGGTTAGTTTTTTTTCAATAACTGGTAGCTTGTAACCTTATTCTCAAAGCACAATAATTTCCTTGAAATAAGCGCAATTCTTAATTATGGAAAGTGTTACTTTTTAAAATTAAACTACATCAGATTTTAATTTTCTCTTTATTTCTTCTGCTTTCATATTTATAACATGAAATGATTTAAGGAATTGGTCTGGTATACACTACATTAATTTCTTCATTCTTAGCATATGCATATGTCTGCATTTAGCTCTTATCTCTAGGAAGGGGCAGTTAAGAATGTCCTGCTGCTCTTATTTGGGTAACAGAGGGCAACAGCAAAGCAGCCAATGCACCAAATAAGTTTTTGTTTTGAAAGAAGTAGAGAACACAGGATTAGTTCAAAATGTTTCTAGCTTCTGATATCAAGTGGAATGTCACAGACTGTAGTTGCTTGGCCAACAAACAATAAGAACTGTACTTTTTTTAAGCCTGTTCTGCAGTTATTTTCCTGTATACCAGAGTATTCTTGGTAAAATAACAACAGAAGACCTGTCCTCTCTGATGATATCATGCTACAGTTTGGTAGAAAAGGTCAGCATGTACGTGTGAACATACCATATAATGAGAAGTGAGAAAGGACACAAAAAAATTAAACATTTTATTCTTCTTTATTAACTGTATTGCTGGCGTTAAGGCCAAATGCTTTTCTTTGCTCCTTTCCATCTCTGTCAGTAGTAATTTTACATTGTTTGTTCTCCTCACTTCCCTTTGGCTATGGTGCCCTATATTGCATTACGTTGTATTATTATAGAGAAGAGCACTTAAGAATAATGAAAACAAAAACTTCAAAGACTTGAAATTTTCTGGCATTTTTTGAAAGCTATCTACTTTGAGAAAGAGGTTTTATATTAGAAGTGAAAGCATCAAAGTATAACTTCTAAATATTTATTGTTAACTCTAATTATAATTTTTTCAGTTGTGTGTGCCAGCTTTTGACAAAGTGATATGCCAAATTACTGAACCTCCAGAAACTGCTTTTCTAAAGGCATTCACTGAAGGAGCAGTACGCATAGTAATTGGTTCTTGTGATTTATAAACAATACAGTAATTCATTCAATAGGTTTTACTATTGTTCTATATGGTGCATTGCATAGTAAAGAAAACAATGAGTAAATTACAGCTTTCTAGACAGCCATTGGGAGCAAGCAACTTTTATATATACTGACACCAAAGCTTTCAAACATTTTATATTTTTAATAAATTTTTGTGACTGACTGCCTGTATATTCGTGTGTGAAGATCGTGAGATTACTTAATTTTTTACTTAAATCTAAAATAGACATGACATTCATCTTAGTTTAGGCTATTCTTCTGCTTCTCATTTGCTTTTCATGAAACGAGCCATGTTTTCAGCTTGCTTCTTATTCCTCTCTTTTTGCATCTCAGTTGCTCATATGTTTGGGTGTTTGGAGCCAGCTACTGTGTGTTCTTTTTGCAACCCTAGTTTCAGTAGTCTGATCTCCTACAAGCTTGTGTCAGTAGTTTCTGTTTCATTGTGAGACATTTATTTTTGGTTATCTTCTTACGTCCAGAAGGAAAAAACAGAGAAAAGTCAGGAACTTTTGAAATAATACAGATTGTACCCTACTGTTGTATGATTCCTATTAACTCCAATGATGCCGTATGATGGTCATTGAGATTCAGAAATACTGACATTTGAGTTAATTGACAGCAAACTCAGGTTCTCAGTTCTCTTCAGGAAACATTTGGACACTTGAAAGTACACTTTCCAGAGTTTGTTAAAGTCTGATGCTTAAAATACAGCTGTCTTAAATTTCCAATTTCTGAACATGCACATCACTTAGATGTAAACATTTCTATATATATTTAGTGTTAGATATTCAATTTTTTAAGTGAATATTGTAACTAACATGGCTATGTAATTAAAACATTCAGTCCCATAATTAACCCACAGACTGTTTATTACACACCTTTGAATTTGAATTGTGACGCAGGGCAATATTTTGCAGAAACAATATATTATAATTTCATGGAAGATAACTGCTTTCAGAACATACCTCTCTGTGTCAAAATGAGCAGTCTTTACTCAGTACACTTGTGCAATGTAAGCTGATTTCCTTAGAGAAAACAGTGTTAATTAAACCAACACTTTACAATAGTGATATGCAGAGGACTGCAATTTTCAAAAAAATAATAACTTTGCCAAATAGCTAGCAGTTTTCACCCATACTCTGAAATTTGAGTATAATTTGTTTGTTTGTTTGTTTTTCTTTCCTTTGCCCTAATGGAAATGTCATTCTTGTTATAAGTAGATAGTGCTCAAACTAGAATGTTTTTCAGCCCACTCATTCAATGCAGGAGCACAAATCTCGACACAAATTTTGTAAATATAGTGACAGTAGCCATTGTAATGCTCCTTACTTTTCATGACACATGTAAGTAGCATAATCCTGGAAGTAAGGAAATTGAGACATGGAGGTTAAGTAATTTGCCTGAAGCCATACAACAAGCAATTAGCAGAGATGGGATTAGAATTACAAAGTTTTGGCTCTCAGCCCTCTGTTCTGTCCAGTAGCCAACTGTCACTTTCATTGCTTTTGGCTTCCAATTTTATCTCCCGAGACTAAACTAAAGTGGATTTGTTTTCTGAGTCTTAATATTTTGATATGAACCGAGAAGGAAGCTATGACTAGGTTGAATACTACTTTTTGCTTTTATAATATGAAAAAGAATGTATTTGTCTGTGAAAGAAAAAATGAAACTAAAATCCTTATTGCTAGTTATAGTTCAGTAATTTTAAATTTTGTTTTATAGATGGTCACGATTTTTGCTTTCCAGTTATGATGCAAGTTTCAAAGTGAAAATATTAATGACAAGGACAGTGTAAATTAGATTTTTTAAAGACAGAATTCTTCCCTGTGTTCTGCAAAACTCTTGCAATACTAAATTTTTTAACCTTCTAAAACATCAATAATGCTTTAAAAACAGTAGATTGGATGAAGTCATTGCAAGTACTGAATTTCAAATCACAGCTTGCAAATGTATTTCAGACCCTGCTAAGATCATCTGCAAATCAGTGGTATAATCATGGTCCCAACTTAAAAGGCGTCCTTACATGTAAAAATATAATCACTTTACAGATAAGGCAGAACAAAGCCCTAGTGAACAAACTTTGTTGGTTCCATATTGTTTTCACTCAGGACTACGTGCCTAAACTGTTTTAGAGGGTTCTAGTTTTGTTTTGGTTAGTCTCAGAAAAGCTTTGGATTGAGTAAGAAAAGCGTTAAGACAAGGACAGCACTTGAGAGAAAGTCAGAATGGAAGTAGTGTCCCTGTATCTAGGCTATGGTTGATTTTCTCAAGTAAGAGTAAAACAGAATTGTGGTATTTCATGGGATTTCCTTCAGGGAGGTGACTGAACAAACATGAGGCTGTTCACAATCTGTATATACTACATTAATAAAAATCACTTGGCAGTGCTCTTAACTTTGGCCCTGTAAATAACCTATATGAATGAAATGAAAATAACATATGTCTTCTTAAATTGAGCAGAAAAGCTTTGTATTCAATGAAAAAATAAGCTGGAGAATGCTAGTGTTTCTCTTACAGCATATCTGTCTGTAGATATCTGGGCAAGACTCTTACCCTTTGTCTACCCTGAGTTTGTCACGATGTCCCACTTTAAATAACATGTCTTTGAGTGAATGTCTCTTTTGTGCAGTATTACGATTTCTTAGTATCCTTTTCTTTGTTAAAGAATAATAAATTTATGTTAAAGAGTGAAGAATGGAAGATATCATAAATGAGATATAGATGAGATAGACACAGCACTGTGGGCCATGTTTTATTTAGGTGTATTTTTAGCCACTGAAAATTATATTAGCCACTTAAGTAACATGAAGAACCATGCAAGATACTTGTAAAGCACATGCAATGCTTATATGAGGTTCTCACATTCTTGAAGATATTGTGTATACTTCATATTTTTACTGCCGTAACTTTATTGGAAAGGAGAGCAATATGGCTTCTGTAGAAGAATTTCATGGAGCCGGTACAGTTTTAACTACAAAACTGCACTTCAGGAGTGGTATCTTTTTGCATATTGGCAGTGCATTGTCCTTACTGACAACAAAATGTGGTGTGTAGGCGATTGTATCCTCAGCAGCAGCTATACACACTTGTGTAATATTGAGAATACACAGTATAAAAAACTACTGCCAGTGTAAATACATTCTAATCAGTGCTTTTATACCTGCATAACCATATCCCAGAGCAGGCTACTTGTACTGTGTTAACTGTACTGATATATCTTAAGTGACTTGCAGGCAAGGAACTGGGACAATCCATCAGACCTTTAGTCACTGAATCTTTTTTAATACCTATAAACAGTTTACTGACCTAGTTTATGAATGTCTGCTTGTGCATTAGTAATGTATCATCTTACAGGCCACAGTGACCTGTCTTTTAGTACAGCTGAAAGTGGACTATACTGTGCAGTTCTCACAGCATTGCTGGTAAGAACATATATTTTCTCTACTCAGCTGGACATCTAATTTAGTTTTCGTATAATACGTTTATGTAAGCAAATGGCAAATATTGGTTTACAGGTAATAGAAAGAGAGGTGTTTATCAGGTTCTGGGATGAAATTGTCTTAACCTAGTAAGAAGGAAAGAAAGATTTATGATTCTCTACTAACTTGTTGAGGTTTTTAAATTATTTTATTAGAAGGTGAATGATAGTGTCCTTTTATTAACTGTTTTTGTTCAATAAATTATACTTATGTCAAGTCATGCCACCTCTTAATGCTCATTTACAAGCAAAAAGTCAAGTTTAATAGTTTAACCTAAAAAAGAAGTACAAAACTGTGTGCTGATCCCCAGGACATGACTGTCCTCATGCTTCGAAAGAGGAGAAGATATAAATCACCTTGTCACTAAGTTCAAGGTAAGTTATATTTGGGACAGATTTTATGAATCTGAAGGTCACATTCACACACTGAAGGAACAAATTGGGTATATTACTCCTCCTTTGGGTATGAAGGCTGACTAGTGTTTGGCCAAGTGATTGTTCCTTAAACTAAGCCTTCTCAACTTATTTGGAAATAGAAGTGGAGAAGGAGAGTCTTGTGGTTTTGGTAACTGCAATATAAAAGTTGAAAAAGAATTTTCTGTTGCCCATGTCCTTATAAACTTTGATAACATACATACTTTGATTTTTATTATTTTTTTCTTGCTTTTACTTTCCACTGGCTGAGCTAGGGATTGTTTACAGCAAGTGGATAACATGCAGGTATTTCACCCATATAGGCATGCTGTACAAAAGAGTAGGATCTTAGGTCACTATCACAGAGCATAGTAGCAGGTTGTAGCAGAATGCTTTTCCAGTGTGTTATCCAGTTGGAATATTAGTTACAAGATGTTTTGCCTCCAGTGTTGGAAAATAAAGAAGATACTTTGATAGAACTGCCATGTGGTCCGTTCTCGGTCAGAATTTTTAATTTCTCTTCTACTTAAACAGGAGTTGCGAGAATTTGCTTATATGGATGCCTTTTCAAGCATTGACTCTGAACCACATTTAGTATGTAGAATTCGATAATTTCTTTTCTTTTTTAGTGAGTTTTACCATTAGATAGGTGATTTTGCTCTCACAGTTGGTAGTCAGCAATCTACCTTGTGTGTAAGTGACAAGTATGCATTTTGTTGCATTTAGATAAATTAAAAAAATCAGTAGAAACTTCACTCACTTTTTACAGGGCCCCAATTTTATTATTCCTAGTTTTGGTACCTGTATTTAGAGGGTTTTAGAAAGACTGAAACATCAGTAAAGGCCATCTCTCTAGACATAACCCAAAACACTCTCAGTCACTAATTGAAACTCTTACCTGTAGGATCTTGTTATTCCCACTTTTCTTTTAGAGTGAAACTCTTGTGGAAAGCGATCAGCTTGCCTGACATTTTAAGATCCCCTTCTTCTGCTTTGCACATTGAAAAGGAATGTCAGCTCTCAGTTACCAAATAATTCATATGCAGTCTGCAGACATTAAAATTTGAAAAAGAAGCAGTAGAGAGCTTTGAAACGGAATTTCCGTTCATGAAATTAGTGAATATGACAAGGTTATGTAATGTTCCTGGGGGATGAAGTGATGCACGTCACTAACCTTTTAGATTCAAGAGGCTTTATGCTTTTCATTTGCTGCTAGAAGAAGGCTTAGTACTGGATTAACTAGTGAGTTCCTCTTTCTAACTAAGGTAGATTAAGCCTTACCCAGATTTTACATATATATACTGTATTGAATAAATACTATGAATGCACACAAGCTTATACCAATTTTATTTTGTATTGCGCATCTGAACATATGTGAAGGCATGTGTGCACTGGGTTAAATTTACAGTCTTGTAATTCCTATAGGTATGGGGAAGAGGAAAGTGGCAATTCTTGCTATCTTGTGCATCTACGTAGTGGGTGCTTAATGTTGTGCCTACATCTTGCAGTACTCAGGTTATTGAAATACTAGAATGAGTTTCCTTCTGAAACTAGCATAAATCACAATTATTTTGTAGAAACAATTGGAGAGACACTGAATTCAATAAGAGGAGATTTAGAAACAAATGTGTAAAACTCTCATTTTCTTTAAACTTAAATGTTTAAGATTAAAGTTTGTAATGAAGGTAGTGAGTTGGTAGCACTGGTAGTCAAAGCCCTAGTGGGGGCTGAAGGCAAAAGGAGACGTGGGTGGGAGGAGGTCTCACTTCGAGAGCTTTCTCCTTTGTTCATTGAGAGGGCTTACTCCAATGGCCTGTCAGCCCTGGCTCTGCCTTAGTCTTAGCACTGTAGTGCTTCGCAAGAGTTAATGGCTTATCTCTTTTTTACAGGAAGTGTCCTCATAATTTTTCTTCAAGCTGGCTTAAATTGTTATCAGATTGCCTGCAAGAGTTTTAATAGAAAACACATCAATAAATTCTTCATTTTTTTTAATCCTAATCAGGCTATAAATGTATTGGTCTATAGTATAAATAAGAGGCTTTTTCACACGTTTTTCTCGTGAGTTCTTCATAATTGTGAAAGCCTTCTTCTTTCTCCACATGATTATAAATGGTAAATGGGTGTGGGAGCGGGAGGAGGATGATGTTAGTTGGCAAATAAACATCTGCTGCTTCTGTCTTTGTTAGTTTGTCTTCTTCCCATGTCCGTAGGGCCCAGATAATGTCTGTCTCTGAAAAAGCATACATAATCCACAGTGAAATGAGCTGGTATTAAGGTCTGCACAGCCTAGAGGTACAAATTAGGAATGTGCTATTTTAACATGAGACCTTTTTGAAAATGTAACCTACCTATTTTACCTGTAAGGCCTAAATTATAAGTATGTCATTGGATTTTACATTTCAGGGAAGAATAAATCCAATAGTCAACCTAATAAGCTGACACTATGTATTGCAGAAAAATTGAAAATATAGAGATAGGCTTGACTTTTAAGATTTTCCTTGAGACATCAAGAAGTGATAATTTTTTTCTGAGCTGATTACAAAATATCTAGGGTGGATGTGCTCTGAGTGGTTGAAGGCTGGGGACCTAGAGATGGCTGCTGAACTGGGAAAAAATCAAACACTCCCATCTCTAAAAGACATTTTTGACATAATTGTTCTGTTTTCAGAAGAGTATGAGTAGCAGAAATAAACATTTTTATATTATAAGAGCATTGATGTAGGGGCTGGGTTTTTAAGAGGTTGTTGTGACACCTATATAATGAAATAATTTAGCTTCCTTCACCCATGTTTTCAGGAAACCTGTACTGATACCTGGAAATAAATTTTTGAACCAAATGGATCAAGATCTCCAGCTGGCATTAGTTGGCATTTAGTAATTCAAAGATGAAAACCTGGTAGTTTTCATTCACAGGATAATAAAACTATACAGCAGCTCAGAGTATGATGGCATTTGAAAATTATAGTGGTGTTGTTCTTACTGAAGAGTGTAAGGTTGATCCAGTTTTAAGATGTTTACGGTGAGAAGGAGGAAAATTCACCAGCCTGTAACTGACAGACAAGAGCCTTTAGGAACTTATCAGTTGGTGACTTTGGGATTTCTTTATGCAGATTTCATGAATACAAATTGTCTCTTGTCCTTATAGAAATAAAAAGCTAATTAACTTTCTTTTATAGCCAATTTGCAGGTCTACTGTAAGTGCAGGTTAGAATTAAGGAAAAACAATTGCTTATAACAGTGATCAGTCTAGCAGATGTCACAAATTATGATTAATGGGTAAATTAGCAGTGAATGCTGTAAATGAGTGTGCTTTGAAATTCTCTTTAATAAATAAATGAGCACAAAAAGCTTTTCTATTAGATATTATGTTTATATAAATAGTTTTTAGTAGATTAACTCCTAGAGGAATTGTGGAAATAATAATAACTCATGTAATTCACAATCAATCTATACCATAATAGACTGAGATTACATGCCACATTTACCTATTTTTTTGCTTTTACCAGGACAGGAGCCTTCATCATTACCAAATGTGAACCAGTTTACGGCCTATTTACTTACAATATATGGCAATTCCTGATGTCAGTAAGATACAGTGTATACTGCAAAATGGCATGTGGGATGAATAAAGAGTACTTGTACTATTACTTCCCCCGCCCCCCCCCATGAATTTTTTGTGTATAATTTGGTGTAGGAAAAGTCATTTCAGAATTTATAACTAGGAATGAGTTCAGATACACTGAAACTTAATGTCACAGAACAGTAATACATAGGGGCTGTACAATAAACAATAGTGTGTGCAGTATCTCAAGGTATATGAGCACCTGCCAGGCTGCATTGTTTACTCTATTTTCAACCTGCATTGCAGAGTGTCAGATGAAAAGGTTCCATGGGAAAAGTTTTTACTGTATCATCTTCCAGCTTTCATTGTTACAAAACAAGTCTTTACAACCTAAAAAGGTTTTTTAGGAGTCTCATGAAACATCAATATATGTTAATTTACAAGTAAACAAGGCATTGAAAAGAAGCACTTTAACATGTTTATTTTTTCTGATGTCTTTGTTACTTTATTCACACTTGCTATGTAAATGCTGACTAAGGATATGATAGGATAGGATTTTGAAAAAAATTTTATTCCAGAAATTTCTTTTGGAAACTTTTCATGTTTCAAGCATATAATAAAGATTAGTCATAAGTTGAGTTAAGAACTTCCATACACACCAAATAGGGGATCCAGAAACAGAAACACATTAAAGTGTGCATTCTCTATAGATCTTGTTCACAGAAGGTCTGCTTGATGAGCTTGCTGTACTTGCACTGCGGACATCTCATTAGCTCTCTCACTTTACCATTAAAAGGTGAAGTCTTGTATTTGTTTCTTAATTAGAAGAATTATGTTCATAAAAATGTGTGTACATAAAAGCAGCTTTTGGTTGCTGTGGAAAGAAGGGCACCGAACCTTTTATCCTTAAAGCATAACACAGAGCATACAATAGCAGAACTAAAACAGATAATTTCGTAACACAGTGAAATGTGAATTAGGTAATTCCATTCACTACTTCAAATTGCACTTAAACATACAAAAGACAATGTGGAAGTGGACAAGAGAAGAAAGAAATATTCTATGGGCATGCAAACGTATGAAAATATTCCAATTCAAGGGATTTACTTTAGTGTCATGTTACAAATATATTGTATGGAGTCTTAATGCCAAATATTGCTGCAATTTTGATGATGCCCACAAGACAGATGAAGTCCAGAAATAAAAGGTGCTCATTTTAACTAAATTTTACTTTTCTTGTTATTTCTTATTATTTCAACAGTTTTGTTGAAATGTAACCAAGCAGTTTCAAAAGTGCTGAAAGGCTGTGATATCATAGTTGGTAATGTGTTACATCTGATTTTTTTTTGGCAGATTTAATTGCACTGGAAGGTTCCCATATAGATTGTTGCTGTGCTTAATGAAGTGTGTTGCAGAGAGTTTTTGTTGGACTCTGCACTACTGTTGTTAAGGGAGATTTAAAATAGTTGTCAGTTTTCAATCAAAATTGCCTTTGTGTTAATAAGCACAACTGTGTATGCAATGTAATTGTGTTTGCTATCAGAGTGCCTAGCAGCTTAGGTCAGAGTCAATGTCAAGAAACTGTCAACATTAATTGTGAAGATAATTTGTGTCAAACATTAATTGACAAACTTTACAAAGATAAATGGAACAAATAATACTTTTTCCTTTTTGGTTTTGTTGGATTATGATTTCACATAACCTTACACTGTTGATGGTAATTTTATATGTAATGAGATGAACATATTGAATAGTGAGAAGATGGATTGCATAATACCTATCTTTCTCCATGGCTGACTAGCCACTGTCACCATACTCTGAGCATCTCTTGACCATAAGTGAGTTTATCCTCACGGCACCTGTTAAATGTGCAGACATTGTTATCCTTCTGATGCAGCTGCTGAGCCCGAAGCAGAGAATTTAACTCGTTTGCCAAATTATATGAATTCTGTGAATTGTATGTATTGAAAGGTCTGAAGTTTACAGAACTATGTTTCCTGCTTCAGATAAAAATACTTATGTTCTACTAATAATTTGGCTTTGACATCTCAAAGATAAATGTCTGAATTTCAAGATTAGGCAGTGGAGAAGAATTGTGGCAGTGTTTTTTATTTACTTACGCAAAACAAAACTTCAACCAAACTCATACCTTATTTTTTCAGCTAAATTATAGGCTAACTGAAGCCCACAATTATGATTCCCTTCCATACTGGAATGTGAAGCTTTTTTATTGATGTAGATAATGTCAGTCTTTACATACAGTAACATGGTGTTTACATACAAATTTAAAACTTTGTTTTTCTTGAAAATATCTACAAGTAGGAAATTACATCATTATAACTGGGCTTGTATTTTGCCCCTAATGCCACATAGCAAATGTTGTAAACAAACGAAAGCTTACTAATTGTGGGTCCTGCAACAATTCATGTAGGACTAGAAAAACCGTTCTTCATGTGGCTGCCAAAACCACATTAGGTATTCAGCCCTATTTCTGCAACTTCTATGCATAGATACTGCTCTGAAAAAACCATTAAGAAGTTTTCATAAGGAGTCATGGCAGTTACAGTCTTTTACCTGGCTTGGCCCAGGCTTGGATGAAGAAATTGTCAGAAATCTGGTTTTACCTTTAATAGCAGTTAAGTCTGGTGAAAATTTTTTTGTTTCATTTGTATTACTGTGTGCACTGTTTGACAAAAGCTTTTCAGTTTGCAGTGTTGAAGTTTGAGAGAATTTTTTTTCTTTTGTATCGATGGGAATGGTAAGGTTTATTATTTGTTGTTTAAAATTCTACAGTTTTCGTCATGAGATAGTTAAGGGAATTTTTGCAAGAATGAGTACACAGGCCTTAAAATGAACATGTCTTAAACTGAGTTGCTTTCCCTCATTGACCCTTGTAGTGCATAGCAAAATGGCAGACCTTGTATCTATAGAAGTAACTTCCTATATCGATGTTAAAATTATCAGTTTGACAGTCACACAATGAATGAATGAGGCATAAATTTAGAATTTAAAAGCTGCCTATGAGCTACTGAACTATACATCATTCCCTTGGGCTGATGGACTTGTTTGTTTTGTATTGGTTTGATTTTCTACACTGAATTCAGAAAATGTCATAAAGAATAGAGAATGGCAGCACATCATTTTTCACTTGATGGCAATCACAACTTGTGCCACAAAATATCAGTATATCAAATTCAGCCACATCTCTTTACACGTGCTGAGTTACTACATGCATAGAAACAGATTTAAAGCTTACAGTTTTGATGAAATCCAGATGCTTTTAATCAGAATATATTTCTATCTTTTCTGTAGTCCAGGCATAAAGCCTGTAACTTGGGAAAAGATATTCAGTTTTTTTGCTCTAAATGTGCTTTATTCATCTTGGTTTTATTGGTTTTGGCAACTTTTTGACATCACAGAGGTTCCTTTTTAAGTTCCATGGTAGCAGTGGCATCCTGTTTTGTTGTAATCAGATTTGCTGTTGCATTTGTCTTTAGGTATGCGTTCACCAGGAACAGCAAATATTTTAAGAGACCTTGACCAATCTGAAAACTTGAGCAATAACAATTTTGCCTGACATCTCTGTTACGAAAAACAAACAAACAAACAAACAAAAAAACCCAAAAAACCACCCCACACAGAGTTTTAGGAACATTATATTTTTATTGCATTTTTTGCAAACAATCTTTGTTACTGGTGATTTACACATTAGGATTAGGATAAAAAAAAAGACATTTCATTTAGAAGCTGAGGACATATGTAATGTAGCAACATAACAACATATTCAGTTATTTAAAAATAATGGTCACATCATATTTTTGGGACATTTTATTGCTGGATTTTTTCCAGTGTTACATACATGGATACTTGTAGTCTGCTGGGTTTCTAAATTTGAAATAAAAATTCTGACAAGAAGTGTCTCCTGTGGAAAGAGTAGTTCAGCAGAAAAAGGGGTTAAACATTAGAAGTGAAGAATCTCAACTTAAAAATGAGAACTAGTACAGTACAGGTACATAACTGTCGGAACTAAGAGAGTGAGTGAAGAAGAGTGAAGAGTTTGAGAACAGAAAGGAGCTGACTGATGGGAGCTGAAGATGAGAGCAGAATTTAATTCAACTGCTATAGAGCAACAACATATAAATACTTGAAACTGAGAAAGACTGTAAAGAGAAGACCTGTGTTTTTTTTTTCTTACTGGCCCTAATTATGCACTTCATATCACTCAAATTGGCATGCTAAATTTTGTGGGATCTGTAAAAAATTCTGATATTTGAAAGAGAAGCATCTAAATATTTACAGGAACTCTTCAATATCTCTGTACTGTGATTAGGCAGCCTCACAGATTTATATTAAATCTTTTCAAGTAATGTCTTTTTTGGTATAAGTTATTTTTTTTTTTACCACAAACCTGATCATTTTAGTTATATTGTAACAGAAATTAAAGGAAAGAGAAAAATAATAAAATTACTTTTCCTTCTCTCTCCTTTCTTGTTTAAATAGTTGATTCATATTCAATTTTTCTTTCTAATAGCAAAATAATTTGGGAGTCAACAAGAGCTACGTGTGAAGCTATGTCCAAACATAAATCTCTCTTCCATTATATTCCTTTATTCATGGCCTCTTTATATATACAAATTTACAAATACTTTCTCCTAAATTTCACTGATTTTAATGTCTTAAAGGTGGGAATCTTGTTTTCATGACATCTTGTGATCATAATATTAAGTCACAAATCATGATCTTCTTCCAGCTGATTGCTAAGCTCATTTTTCAACAGAAGTCAATGTAGATTTTAAAATTTAGAATGATGATAAAATGTAATGTGTGATCTTGCTATTCTGATACTGTCATATTTCTGTTGTAATATAAATTTTACAATAAAATCTGTAAGTACTTTCCTGATGTTTTTGTGGTTTTTTTTGTTTTTTTTTTTTTTTTAATACTGAAGTACTGGAGAAACCAAATATTTCATTGTCTTTTCATTTTGAAATCTTCATGATGTATTTTTATGGTTAATTTTGGGTTTTTTTGTTTTTTTTTTTTTTTCCAGCACCACCAAAGTTTACAAGAACTCCCGTTGATCAAACAGGGGTTTCTGGAGGAGTCGCCTCATTTATCTGTCAAGCCACAGGAGATCCAAGACCTAAAATTGTCTGGAACAAAAAGGGAAAGAAAGTCAGCAATCAGAGATTTGAGGTATTAGGTCCATTGTTCTGTTCCTCTGAAAACATTAATTCCAACCTCGCTTGCAATCCCAATATGTGTGCTTTATTGTCAGTGATTAAACAAAATAGCTGTGACTATTTGGGTGAATTTAGTGGGTGCAGTCTCATGAAGTTTTCATTTTGCAAACTAGTTACACATAATGCTGTTAATGAGAAAACTGCTACAGCTGTTTTCTAAGCTCACATGATCTGCCTGGGAAGCACTGATGGGCTTCTGTTCAGCCTGCTATATTTTCGATGAAGGAGATGGTGGAAAATTCTTTGAGAAGTGATGGCTGTCTCCAGAGAGCAAGCCACTCCTTTTGTGGAAGTGTATATTGAACAGACCTAGACTGCTGCTACTTCTGCTACCACAATTGCTTGCCAGTCTTGTGGAGAGAGATGAAAGGAGTGTTGTAGTTTCTGCTGCTGAAGAAGTGTAAAACTTGTTTGCTTTTGATTCTTTTCTTAACAATAACCTAGGAAAAGGCTTTACAGAAATCTGTTTCCAATCTCTCCACAACTTTCAATTCAAGGAAACAGTGAAGATAATCTGTTTGAAGGATACTAGTTACTTTGGGGAAATAAGAGAACAAATATTACTCACTCTTTCAGTGGCAGAAACAATGGCAAGTATGAATTGACCTTTAGTGTGAAGCAGAAACTCAGAAAATGGGAGAAGGTTTGTGGAATGGATATCTAACATGAAATTAAGAGTATATAATTTTCACGACGTCTCTTCATTACATTCAATGTTAAACAAGAGACTTATGCATTAATAAAACAACTGGCTGAAAGATGACTGATTAATATATAAAACAATTTTGACATGCATTTTATGAGCAAATTAAGATATACCTGTTAAAAGTAGGCTGGACATTGAAGTCTTCCATGTCTTCCAATTGGCTACAGGGTTTAACACAGAAATTTTCATCATAAAGTCTACGCAATTTATCCCCTTCTGGTCACAACGTTCTAAGCAGTGAAAGACTAGGCATGTATATGTTTACTGGTTTGATTCTGTTGTATTTTGTAATATGTCACGGTTTATTTGGTTCATATATTGTTTTCAATGTATGTGTTTTTAGGGACAATAAGCAAAAATAAAACAGTTTTATTTCCATACAAGCCATTTGAATGGAGCTATAAAAAGTAATTTCAAGTGTTTTTAAATGCCTTTAGTGGACTGCCGAACAAGCTGTATAGCCAAATAAGGTGGAATGTAATTCAAAGAAACAGAAAACACTTACCAAGTTTTTTATAATTTGTATTATAACCACTGAACAAAACAGTTAGAAAATGTTCAGAGCACATCAGTATTTTAAGCAACTTTCCTTCCTGACCAAAGTACTGACATTAAATCATGCTATAAAATCTCTTAAATGAAACAACAGTAGGAATGAGATACATCAAAGGCTCACAGGACATTTGACAAACAAGAATAGCTTATGTTGGCAACTGCAACAAAAGAAAATAATTACTTGGGCTTCTTTCACATTAATATTTTATATATTTCTCTGAGTTTGATTACTTAGTAAAACAGGACATAAAAATGTTTTACCTGGTCACCTGTGTTCATAGAAATGTAGTAAATACAGCTGAAAAAGTCTTTGGTGAGCCATCTAATCAACATATTTTAACAGGGATAATGCAGCTTACTTCTATAGTTTCCCTCCAGTAACCTTTGACAGCTTCCTACAGTATTTCACACACTTCGATGTGAATTTTTTTTTCCTCAGGTGATGTCTGAACTTTTTTCTGGGACTCGATGCACTTACCAATTGTCTGGAAATGAGGAAACAACTAATGTATTCACTTTCGCTTGACAGTAGCCTTTTTGTATATTTGGAGATTGTCATTAAATGTGCAGTGTTATTGTTCACAGTGTAGTTCTCACAACTGAATGAGAATAGTGGTGAGAGCTATACATTGTTTCTGAAATTAAAGGCCATAGTAAGGCCTTGTAGGACTTAGCTATTAATCTTTGCAGGTTTATTTATAATAAAAGTATATGTACTATGAATTAAGTTGAAATGGGACGATTTTTTTCTTCTTGCTACGAATCAATTGAAATAATATGTTTTAGAAAAATCTACTTGAAGTTACTAAGAAATCTTTCTTAGAGGAACTTAAAAAGAAACAGAGGAAAAAAACAAATTGAAAAAATGGCCCCATTTTACTCAGTAGAACAAGGCTGGTTTTATTAAAAAACCCTTTGCTTTTAAAAATAGTAATCTCATTCAGTGGTGTCAATGGGAGGAAATAACTATGATATGAAGGGAAAGGGAGAACTCATCATAGGAAAAGTATGATACATATTTTGCAGACACCAAACATGAAATCCTATCTCTGCCATATTTACCCAAGACAACTGGCTGCAATTGGTTTTTTTTGGCCATTCATCTAGGATTATTCACTGTTCAGTTTTAAACAGCAACAATTATTAATTTAAAATGTAACAATTGTAATTATTTGGATCCCATGTTGGTTTTTATTTTATATGGAAGGTATTAGTTTGACTGCTTTGAGATTGTGAAATTTTCCTTTGCCTCATAAACGTCAAGTTATCAAGAATTCTTATCATAGAATCATACAATTATAGAATGGTAAGGGTTATTCTTTTGTTTGTTCTAAGATCAAATAAAGGTGTTGTGTTGCTTAGGTTTGTTGAGGACAATGGCTTTACGTAAAGAGCAGGGGAAAGTAATACAGCCTGAGAGTTATCAAATGAGTTTCTTCTTATAAAAAAATCAGGTTTTTATCTTATTTCCACACAGACTTCTCCCAGTACTAAGAAGAAACTGAGCAATTCCTACAATGAAAATGGGAAGAAATCACAGTTCCCCATCCTGTACTTTTATTTCTCTCTTACTCTGAACAAGTATAGAGATTTTTTAGTTCACTAGTATATAAATTGTTTATACAGACATAAAAGTATGTACAAATAGGTATATATGTAAATTATTTTCTACATCTGTATAAAGATTATGGCCACACATTACTTAAAAAAGAATATTGTGGCTGTTGTTGCTTGATAAATACTGTCTACCTGATTGTAATACTTACAAAGATTACTGTACATTTTTTTTTCAAAGTAGATTAAATAGATTAATACTACTTAATTATTAGGAAGGCTTTTCCAGAGCCTGAAGTACTGCATTATTCACCAATATCTGATTTGGTTCTGACTGCAGAACAAGAAGGAAAAAAGAGATATTAAATTAATCCTTTCTCATATGAAAAATAATATTTATTGTTGTAAATAGTTCATTTTTTAAACTGAACATTAAAATTTAGCCATATTATTTAGTCTAATGAATCGCATGTTTCCTAATACATTGTGGATAAACTTACTTACATTGAGTTCAATGCATAGCTAAACTGGATAGTCCCATCTTTCTTTTACAGAAATTGCTGACCCTTTTTCATTTTGGAGCTAAATGAATGACTGAAATGCACTCTGAGTAGAGTGGAATATAGCCTACAGCAATTAAAATGAATGTAACTGGCATTTGAAGGTAGTGTACTTAAGCTAAAAGAATAGTGACCTTCAGAATAAAAAATAATTAAGTTACAGAATTCTTTCTTACAGCCCTAGGAAGCTGGTTTTTTTGGTTGTTTGCTTTTCACCTTGTCTTTTCTTGAAACTATCTTAGAGTGGCCATCAAATATCCATTGAATAGCTATGTACATTACAAGACATTGACACTTAAACATTTTATCATCTGTGTGAAATTTGTCCTGATATGTGTACTGCCTTTGATGACAGCATTACCAACAGGTCACTGTTCACAAACAGATTAACTGAAAGACAGTCACATTTGTAACAACATCTGTGACAGCTTTTGTTTCCTTCTATAGGTAATAGAGTTTGATGATGGGTCTGGATCAGTTCTCAGAATACAGCCACTGCGCACGCCACGAGATGAAGCTATTTATGAATGTGTGGCTTCCAATAGCGTTGGCGAAATAAGTGTGTCCACCAGACTTACTGTTCTACGTGGTAAGTTCTTTCTAAACCTAACTAATTTACTTCACACAACTGAAAGTGCTGCTGTTGTAAAAGAGAGGTTTCTCTTCAGTTCTTTTCAAATAGGTGTTGTTACTGTCCTAATGTAATTCAGTACAAACTTTTTCACATACTACTTGGCTATTTTGTTTTGAAGTTTTCATTGAAAAATGGTCTTATGAGTATGTGGGACATGATGGATTAGTGTAGAAAAGAAGAAATAAGTGAAATGGGAGTGCACAACAAGTTATTTTATAAATTATTGATAAAAAAACAAAGCTTTGTGAATACATTTGATTTACATGCTTGTGTTGCCCTGGGTAGCTTATCTTCATGTGATCAGCATTTATGCAGAAACTTGCCCAATTAAGTAAACCTCCAAAAGCTGTAGAAATGATTTTTAGATGAAGTTATGCTGCTACAAGATTCTACCCCCCAAGATAAAACACATAAAAAATGGCAGAATCTTCTTCCATTAAAATATGCATCACCTGAATCATATTCTTAATTTGGCAAGTTTTGAAGACAGTAAAGGCAAAAAATCTAATTTTTTCTACTGTCCTTGAGGGGTGAGTATATGAATGTACTGACAAGTCTACTGTCTATCTAATACTCAGAGGGGTAAACACTAGTAGTCAAATTACCTCAATGTTTCCTTCTGTCACTTTGAGATTAATGGAAACTGAATTTGGAGTCACTTTATGATATACCACACTCTTCAGTTGGCAGAGTTGCTTGAATGACTGAAGACTACTGTCTCGTATTGTGATGTTGCATGACATTATTTGATTTGCAGAATGAATTGCTAGGGACCTGTTCATAGAAACTGAAGATTAGTTAGCTTTGGAATTTGGAAGAAAATTTGTAAAATGTATTTTTTTTTTATCCTTCTGTGTCAATGTAATGTGACAAGGATGGATTTTTAAATTTTTCTCCCAAGTTAGATTTTTATTTATAAAAAGAAAATATATGTTTCTATATCTCTGTTAACTATTTTAATCAGTGTGGACAGTCCCAGCATTTCTGTTGGAGTCAACTAACAACATTATGTACAACAAACACTAAGTACATTTTTTTTTTCTTCTTTTAGAGATGGCGTGGTGTAAGTGAACTTTTAAAAGTATTTAAAGTTTTTATCTCTGATGCCATGATTGTTCATTTTGTTATCTTTTAAAAATTATTCCCAATCTAGCCAATAAAAATGGAAAGATAATAGTTAAGTTCTTGTTTTTATAGTACCATGAACCTGTTCTTAACTCCTTAAGATAAGGTTCTCTCTTTATTAACTGATAGAAGGATTTTTTATGCATAGCTTCCACAATGTTGAAGAATGAATGTAAAATGGCATTTTTGTAAGGCATTAGAAGTTTTGCAAATTAAAAGGAGACGGGAAAAGGAAGGAGGGAGAGAAAACTCAGTAAACAGTGTGAAAATTCAGGCGGAAGTAGTACTCTTTGTCTTC
Source organism: Urocolius indicus (assembly GCA_013401255.1). Taxonomy (NCBI): domain Eukaryota; kingdom Metazoa; phylum Chordata; class Aves; order Coliiformes; family Coliidae; genus Urocolius; species Urocolius indicus. The sequence goes on from WBNH01000835.1 coordinate 75,090, forward strand.
AGAGTTTCAAAACTGCATATATTCTGAAAGATACTGTTCTAAACCAACCAATATTCTCATTTTGGGGTTTATAGAGAAGAAGCAACAGTCCTTATCTCTCCATCCAGGGTCATAGAGGTTGAAACATGCAGAAGATTTGTCTGAGTGTCAAAACTGACTGACTGTAAAATGGGTTCTGTTTCTTTACTTGTTCTATTGATTATTTAATCAATTTCTTGTAAGGCATATGTAGTTCTACTGCCTATTTCTTATTCAAATAGGTCAATGCTACTCCAGACAACATTAGCACCATATTCTTTATTAAAAGCCATGCAAATGTGCAAATGTGCAAATATGCAAATGCTTGAATAACAAAAAATGTTAGTAGTGATGAACTTAAAATTTACTTAAATGTAAATTTTACATTTTAATAAAAATTAGTTATATAATTAAAAATGTGAAATATGAAAGATCATATATTGTTTCAAGCTGTAAGATGTATGATATTTGCAACTACTGGAATATATTTAGCCCTAGTAACAGATATATGGATTTAATCTGAAGCTGGAAACGTATCAGAACTCATGAACCTGAGACTGTAGGTTTAGATAAAGGGGTAACATCAGAGAAAGCAAGGACCATGCAGAGTAACAGGACATTTTAAGGAAATTTTGACAGGGTTAAAATTCTGAAGTGCTCTAAGTACAATTCCTTGCTATATAGCTTTCCAAGATGAGGGATAATTCAATGGTGAGATTATATCTTTGGAAGATAGATAATTCTATTATAAACTTCTAGTTTCCAGACTTACAGGAATCTTCATCTTGTGCAGTCTGCAATATTAGCCTTGTGGAAGACATTCTGTCTGATTATTTGTTTTTGGGAAAGAGTGCCTCTGTGTCTCAGGTAGCCACTTTTGTAATACGTATGTGTCATACATGTGAACAGGGATTAACAGACATAACCAAATGCAAAACAGAGTGAGGTGAGTTGGATCTGCAGTCCGTTTATGCTTTACCCATCTCTGGAGCATGTATCGACTCTGGATTGCAGAAAATATCCATATAACCTTCATGTGTTCTTCAAATCTTTCTGTTGTTATCACAGAACCCAGTTTAGCATTTGGGCCTCTTGCAAGAGGGCATACTGGGGAGGAAGTCAGAATTTACCCACAGTTCAACTAACAAATATGCTGACTCTAATGGGGGACATTGGTGAAATCAGGAATCAAATATCAGCTGCCTATATTCCTTTATGTTTATTTCACTCTCATTTTTAACTGCTGCAAATAATTTGTGCTGCCCAGAACAGCAATGTTTTTTGCTAAAATATCTATATTTCTAGAGCCAAATTAGTCAGTTTTTCTATCTGTGGCAGTATATAGCAATAATAGTTCAATGTACTACAGATTTTACCCTGTTCATTAGGTTCTTATACTATGACCAATCTGTAGTACTTGGGTCTCTAACAACTATGAATATAAATGAATAGCTTCTGAGTGTTGAAACTGAGAAGGAAAAAGGGCAGGTGGAGCAGCTACGGATGATAACATTTCAAGGCCTTAGCAGAGACAAAGTATTAGGCCTTTTTTTTTCTGTTACCACAGTAAATCAGGAAATGTTCCAGGCCAGACTTTTACTTAGCTGAATATTGTGGCAGTCTGGACTAATAGTAAACATCTGAGACACACAGAAATGGATTTTTTATTTTCTGTATATAAAGGAGGTATCTGCTTTCCAGGGCTGGTTCATCCAAGTGAATTTGGAGAGAAACAGTGCTTGTCAGGAGAAGTCTGGAAGTCTCATTTCAGAAAAATGAGTCCTTGCTATTTATTTTGGAGCACTTTGTTTTGAAAATTTCTGCTGAGAAACATGGACAGTGCTTAATCCTTTTATTGTTCATTCATTTCCTGTTAAAGATCCTTAGCTCTGTTTTTGGGTCTTGAAAATCGTGGATAACAAGTATTTTTAATTACTTTAGAACAAAGATTCCGACATCATATGTAAGTATATAAATTGTTCAGGAAAAAGGAAATGAGGTGTGTCCTAGTATACAAATCAGCAGTGATTCCATGTCATTAATTTTAAAGAATCCTACTTTTATTTTTTTCTTAATTATTTTTTGATTATTATTCCTTGATAAAGTTTTGCGAAGACTATATAAACTGCAAGAAACAGCTTCAGCTGCCTCTTGACAAGGCCTGAGATTGCAGAACAGAAGAGTGGAGATGTAAGCAAGAATGGAGAAGATCTAGTAGAGTCAAATGCTGAAGTACATTTTACTGTCGCTGCTATTTGCTTTGTTTTCTTTGCTGTCTTGGAAGTAGAGACTGCATAGGGCACCTAAGCAGGCAGGTTGTTTTCTCAGCCCACAATTTTCTCAATTATTGTTGATCATACTGTGCATTATAAAAATATTGACTAAAGCATCTGCGTAGCACAAGCACTGTGTAAGTATGGAAGAATTACAGTAAAATTTCTATGGAAAGTGCCTAAGGCAGTTTTTCCTTTTATGCTTTTTCAAGATGGATTGATTCAACGTCAAACAGACATTGCTGCATAAAGTAAAAAGTGAAATATTTATGGAACAGTGTTTCTCTGTCCACTGATACATACGGAGATTGAGATTGAGATAATTGAGAGAGATGATTTTTATTAGACTCTCAGAAGTGTTGAACATTTCCACACTGTTTAAAAAAAACCAAAACAAAATGATGAAAAAACAGAGATGATAAATCTAAGGTGCTAACACAGGTTCAATTACAATAGAAGCTCATTTCTGTACTTCCAATATACCCAATAATACTGTAATGAGAAAGAACTATTTTGAAGTAATCTATCATCTAGGACAGCTATCTTTGAGGGCATGGAAATTAGACAAATGGAGTGGCATGGCTATAATGTTAGAAAATGTGCTGTGGGATATCTTTCAGTTCTAGATGAACGGGAGGAAGGACTGCACATATTCTGGGTATTAGCTGTACTGTAGGAGAATTTTGCTGTGTTCCAGCTGGAGCTGTATGAATGATGTATACTAGGGTTCATCTGACTTAACTGTTTGCTGTATAGTCACAGTGATTGTTGCCATGGGGCTGCTAGTAGGACAGGCTTTTGGAAGTGGAATGAATAGACACAAGCAAATCAAGAAAATAACTATGTGGGAACTTCATACACTGAAAAGACATTTATCTCAAACCTATATTGCATGGGAAGACTTGTGAGGAGGCAAAGAAGTATCTTTGTTTCCCCAAAACTGCACAAACTTTCAATGATCCTGCTATGTGTAACACCTTGTGGCCAGTATTAGCACGTTCATTACAGTCCTATGTTTGTTATGCCTTTGTTTGAAGAGGAACACCATTGATCCTACTGTGAAAATGGTACTTTGCAGTTGATGTTGTAAAGTGTCTCCTGGGGACCTGTGCAAGGAAGCTTAAGGAACAAAACACAGCTGCTTGACAGTCACATAAAAGGATTTTGTGAAACAATAAAACGAAAGGAGAGATAGCCAATACAACTTAAGCATAAAAAACCCCATCATTACAGGTGATTGTAGAATGGCTTGCAGATTTCTTGAAATAGCTCCCAAACTAGTACAGCATTAGAAATACTTTACTGTAACTTATAACTATTTTGAGATGTTGTCTTCAGGAATGTGAATGTATGTTGGAAAAATAAAACATTTCCCTTCCATGCAGTATAATTTTAAATATTTAATGAATAAATAATCTTTATAAACACAGGATGATGGAATTTAATCACTAACCAGAACAGGATACAAATTAATAATTTTAGGAAATAAAAAGTTCATTTCCCATGACTGACTTCTATGTTACTGTGTGCTTAAGTTTCCTTCATGATTCAGGCATATGTGACACTTAAGGGTTTACAAAATACTGCACATTATAAATTCTGTAACAATCTCTATATGTGTCAAGGTCTGTAGCTGTAAATACATGATGCAGGGTACTGCATCGTGCAGGATGCGTTCAGCTTCTAGGGATATACATTTGATCTTATTGACTTCACACCTGTTGTAGACTTTTATGTAGTTCTGTAAAAGCTGCTTTTGAAGTTGTTTAAACTACATGAAAGTTATTGAATAACTACTGTAAGTATTATAAAACATTTCTGATAGAAGCCTCTCCTACAAGTAATACTTTTTAATATTTCCACTCATCTCTGGCTGCAAAATTTTTCAAATATCTTTTTCTCCTCAATCAGTGAATATTTTGCTTATGCTTTTTTTTAAAATTTTAAATGTATAAATTTTCCCTTTTCTGGCACACTATTTTATTATAAAGAACTTGCTACAGTCATTAGAAATTTAAAGCTACATTTTAAAAAGCTCTTCAAAAAAGTAGAGCACTTTAAGAAAATAAATGAAACAGCAATCCAGAATTTCCTTATTGTCAATGTAAATTCCTGTAGTCAAGACTTTCAGAGATTAGTTATTTTGGAATATGAAGAATAGGATGCTCAATTCAGAAGATTTTTTAAAGATGTCTTAAAGAAGGTGCCCATAGAATTTTTTTTTAATAAATCTGTCCTAACTTTATTTCCTGCAAACATTTTTTCTTGCTCATAAAGTCTCTTACATCTCCTTATTGTTCTACATGTTCTTTAGTCATGATTGACTATTCAGTTTTATTTGTTCAATGAACATAACTGGAGAAAGTTTTCCTGATACCAATGAGTAATAGCAGTTACTATTATATATTTGTAAAGGCTTATTTTTCTTCCTTCTGCTTATCATTGAATTTCCCATGTCACTGAATTTCATCCAGACAAGTTTATCTTTTACATACAATACTATAAAATTATCCAATTGTTTCACATATTTTTACATGTGCATATAATCAATTTTAGTTTTTGAAATATTAGCAAATAGTAGAAAATTACTAAATACTTGATGATTATAGGGCAGTATGAATGATCCTAAGAGGTCAATATTGGCTTAAAACCAGTAAATTGGATAGGCTGTACCATGTTAATTCTTATTATATATGTGAAAGAAACTTCTGGGTGCTATTTCATAGATAGATGTCTGACAATTGTGATCTACAAAGATACAGGACAAAAGCAGGGCAGTTCTATTTAGCTTGAAAGAATTCTTCACTGGACAGTTTTGACTAAGAATTTGCACCTGTTAAATACTTTTAGACAGCAACTCCATGCCTATTTTTAGTATGACCCCCACTTGAGTATTGCCATACTAGTATCTCATGGCTACATATAGGGTTGTAGGCATTTTTGATAATAAGACTGATTATATGCCAGCCATTTGAAAAATGCAAACTAGGCCATCCTGAGCAGATCAGTTTTAAAACATGTTTGATTTATACTTTCTTTCCGCTTATTGATACTTGTGATGATTCAATTTCTTTTCCCGGACCATCATCCCCAAATCATCAGAAATCTGTTAGGAACAAGTGACAATGAGAACAATGAAAAAGGAATTATTAGATGGATGAGAAATATTTATTCTGCCAGTCTGTCATGCAGAACCAGTGTCAGCTTATATAAGCACATAATTAAAGTGAAATTTCCTCTGAAGAGTCAGAGCCTACCAAGAAGGCTGTTAAACATTGAAGCAGGCTGCCCAGGGAGGTGGTGGAGTTAAGATCCTTAGAGATATTTAAAAGACACATCGATGAGGTGCTGAGGGATGTAGTTTAGTTTAGTAATGGGCTTGGCAGCCTTAGGTTAGTGGTTCAATTCGATATTAAAGGTCTTTTCCACCTATATTGGTCCTGTAAATTTGCTCTGGTTCCTCAAAGACTGACCCAGATCTAAGCAATACACAGATGTGATATGAGGAATGATCTTCACATGAAAAGGCGATGTTTAAAACTAACTGTTCTGAATAAGGACAGCAATTTTTTAGACTTTTATGCTATGATTTTGATATTTTACAACACTATGTGTCTATGTACAGATGTAAAAATCTAATTTTTTCCGATTTCTGCCTGGATTTAAGATAAATCAATTTAAATAAAACCATCATTCTAATTTGCATTGTGTTATTTTTTGTTTCATCTGTTTATAAAATTGTAGGCCATTTGTTTATTTTGATACAAAAAATACAGTATAAAGTACTGTTCCAAGTACACCACGAATTTTAGAGATTCAATCACTTTGCCTGGCATTAATTGATACTCATGCATTTAAGGTCCTTGACCTTGTGTAGAGTCCTATTGGTTCAGTGTCAGGATTTAAGATTACGCAAGCTTTCATTGTTCCATGGCTTAAAACAACTGTCGCAACTGAAGGCAATGCCATAATGAAAGGCAATGCAGTTGTTTTAATATGTAGCCTCTATTCTGCATGCGGTTCATCTGTCTTAACAAAGTCTTATGATATTAATTAGCATTGTGATTGTTATTACTGCATAATATGAAAATAAAATTGACAGTAGAAATCCAAGGATTTTTTTCATGCAGTATTTCATATTGATTACAAGTAACATAATTCTGGAGATTACGTTTTAGGAGATGATACCATGATTAATTGCTCAACCCCTAACAATGTCAGCACATCTGTAAGGAACCCAGTCGTATTAGCAGCTTGATAGTTTCAATTTAATTGTTATTACTGCAAATATTCATATGAGATGTCTAATGTAGGATAATAAAACCAGGTCAATTACTAGAAAAAGACATTCATGTAGTAGGTCTGTCTACACCTTTCCAGGCTAATGATTTCTATGAATGCTTATTTCTTATCAAGTACACAATTAAGATGACAGAAATGTTTGCTGAAATGTAGGACATATTTGACACTAGTGTACTGAAGTGACAGTAAAATTAAATCCATTTTAATTTAATAAGTGCTGTTCTTCAAATAAAGAAAAAGCCTAGCCACAATACATTTTCACACATATCTGGAAAAGTAATTTAGAAATTAAAGAAAGCTTACTTAGACTGACAATAGGTCATTAAATAGTATTTATTACTATTTCTGTTAAGTTTTAAAAGATTTGATATTGGAAGCAAAAACTAAAAAGAAGACTGCATACAAAAATAAAACATATTTTATGAATGTATAAACATTAGAAAGAAGCTGAAATTCAATGGATCTTTTCAAAGCAAAAAATTTTTTTATTATTAACACTAGTGGTGAAACAATTCTGAAGCTGACTAATTAATGCAACAAAGCAAGGGAGGTTTCATTGCATTAGCATAGTAGGAATCTGAATGAACTGTGATTTAAATGGCTCTGTGGAGAAAAAGAAACTTTTATGAATACTCTAAGGCTTAGGAATGATATAAAATCCTGTTACGATATATAACACTTGAAGTATTTCAATGCTTGTTGTAAACCGACGTGAAGTTCTGCAGCTGACTTACTGCTATTCCATTTATCTTTGTAGCAAAGATACATTAATAAAGTTGCCACTCACTAGTTCAGTAGCAAAGGGAATTTTTTTGTCTTCACTTACAACAAATAAGTCCTGTGCAAATTTCTAATTTAAATTCACAGTGATTTAAATTTTTACATTAAAATGATTTACTATAAAACTACTAAAAAGCATCTACTCTGATGTAAGATGTTATATAGTAATAGTAGCATTTTAGTACTTTTGTTCATATTGAATGCATCTTGTGGCACACAGTGTCAGTGTCAGCAAAACAGAATAATGAGGTATTTTTTTTCAAGTGGAAGTATGTCAATAAGCTTTTCAGTCAAATACAGACAAAAAGTACTGATTAGAGTCAGGTGTTTTATTAGGACCATCAATGCATCACAGTCTTGGCTTATGACACTGTAGTCATTCATAGCATTGATGCATTTAAGCAGATGCTGCCTTGACAGTGCATATCTGAATTATTGTTATTGTTACATAAAAAGAACTCCTCTCCATTATCTACCTAAGGTCCTGGAAGTCTAGGGAGATCCCTGCTGACTGGAAGCTAGCGAATGATATTGCAATCTACAAGAAGAATGAGAGGGAAGACCCAGCGGACTAGAGACCTACTGGTCTAACCTCTGTTCCTGGACAAATCAGGGAGAAGATCATACTGGATACTATTTAAAGGCATTTAAAGAGCAATGCAATCATCAGGCACATGATCAGGAACATAGGTTCAGGGAAAGTCCTGTGTAACTAATTTGGTATTCTTCTATGATATCATCTGCCTAGTGAATAAAGAGAAGGTGGTGGATGTGGTTTCTCTAGATTTTAATAAGACTTTTAATACTGTCCCCCAGAATCATCCTGGACAAGTTGTCCAAATGTAGAATGAACACATTCACAGTGTGCTGGGTGAAGAACTGGCTGAAGAGCAGGTCTCAAGGGTTGTAGTGATTAAGGGTATGTATGGCTAGCAACCAGTCAACAGCAGAGCTCAGTTCTAAATACAGTCAAATCAGAAATTGTTCACGTAGGAAAGACCTTTAATATCATCAGTGATCTAGATGCTGGAGTTGAAGACACCAGTAGCAAATATGCTGATCATAATAAACTGGGAGGTGTTATTGCCTCTCTTGAGGAACTAGAGGCCTTGCAGAGAGATCAACATAGATTGGAGCATTGTGCAATCATTAATGGGATGAAATTTAACAAGTCCAACTGCTGGATTATACCTTTGGTGGCATAACATCAGGCACGAGTGTAAACTGTGAGAGGAGTGTCTGGAAAGCAGTCCTGCAGCAAGGGATCTGAGGTGCTCGCTGACAGCTGCCTCAGCATCAGTCAGCAGTGGCCTGGCAGCTGAGAGGGTAAACTGCGTGTCCTGGGGTGCATCACACCCAGCGGAAACAGACAGGCAAAAGAGAGGACTATCTCACATGCACAGCATTGGTGCGGCCTCACCTGGACCACTTTGTGCTGTTCTGGGGCCCACAGTTTAAGAAGGATTAAGTCCTTGAATGCTTCCAGAGGAGGGCAACAAAGTTGGTGAATGAGCTGATAGGTATGTCCTGTGGGGAGCAGCCAATGGCTTTGGGCTTGTCTGGTTTGGAGAAAAGTAGACTGAGAGGCAACCTTATTACTTCCTACAAGCCCGTGAGGCAGGGAAGTGGAAAGGGAGGTGCCAGTTTCTTTTCCTTGATATCCAGTGTTAGGACATGGGGAAATGTTTTAAAGCTGTGTCAGATGAGATATAAACTTGATGTTAGGATACATTTTTTAACAGAGACAGGATATTCAAAAACTGAAACAGACTTCCTGGAGAGATGATTGGTGCTTGAAGCCTGTCAGTTTTTAAGATGCATTTGGACAATGCCTTTAAGAATCTGCTTCAACTTCTAGTCAGTGGTGAAGTGATAGGGCAGTTAGATCATTGTAGGTTATTTCCAACTGAAATATTCTAATTCTAATCTAGTCTATATTTAACAATGATTTAAAATATTATTTAAAGGAGAATGCTAAACATATTAGCTTCAAAGAACCCTTCATTTTCAATCTATGTAAATTTTCTTTAAAGACTTGAAATTGTTATTCTTTTTCTGTGTTATTATATTCCCTGTTTTTCAAAAAGAAGTTTGTCCTGGAACTACAGCTATATTTTTGAATCCTATCTCACTTGGCTAAGAAATTATTGTGAATATACTTGTAAATAATTTTTTTTTTAATCACTGCTATGACTGGAAATTTTAAAGAATTATTTCCTGTTTAATCATTTGAAATTCAGTGCTTTTAGCTTAGTACCAAGCTCTAAAGCTCATCTTAGCTCTCATATGTTCCATTGTTTCAGCGGCTGATCTGCCATGTTTTCACTAGGCCTGTAATTAATTTTCGGAAAATATATTATCTTGTCTTAAATGGCAGTATCAGCTCAGCTCCTAAGATAAACAAATCTGTATAGACAACCTCTATCTTTATGTTCACACAGAGATTTATTTGGGTTTTGGCTGTATAGATAAGGAAGAAGACTAGCTAGGGAATACTCTTCATTATACCTGCAGCAAAATGACTTTCAAGGAAAGTGAATTGAGAGGCTGAAAAGTGGTAGCAAGCTTTTTTTTTTTTTTTCTTTTTTTTTGCAAAAAGCTATTTGGACATTGATTTATAGCAAGAAGATGAAGCCAGGTGCAGACAAACCATTAGTAAGACCAAAAGGAATCATTTCGTGTAGTGATTTGTTTCACATTGCAAACAGAAGACAGAACTGAGGGTCCCTTCAAGTCTGTGAGAATACCATCTTCGTAGATAGAGTTCAGATCAGCCAAGTCTTGAATTTGTCAAAACTACAAAAAACAAACGAGGAAAAACCTCAGGCTGTACCATTGACATTTTTCAAACCTCAAAACCTGAATTTAGGCTCAATGCTAGATGTTCTGGTGGATTCTGTACACTTCATGTTTTTTAAGATAGTTAAATACTTCAAAATGTTGGGGTTTTTTTAAGTCCTGAAATGGCGGATAGGTCTTAATGTGATACACTAGGCAGATGGGATGAACAGGAGTGTGCATGTTGTTGTTTAATGAGTTACCTAAACTCAAGTGACAGTGTAACTAGCTATTCTTTAATAGTCCCTTAATTTTCTTATGTTCTGAATGTAGTGTTTGTTTTCAGCAAGATCCTCCTTCTACGATTCTGTGATTCTGCCACATCCTGAAAGTATGTGCTGGCAACAGTTGTGTAGAAAAATTAAATGTAAGAAAAGGATGGTAAGAGGAATCCCAGTCTGTATTCATAGCTTGATCATATGAAATAGAAAAAAAGAGAGAGAAAAAAAAGAATAATTATTGCCTTAATAATGTTATTTTATTTGAAGTGTAGGAAGTGCAGTTTACCTGGAGAAATGTTGTTTTGGAGATTATTTACTCATATACTATGTAACAAAAATTGTCTTGTGTCATTTTCTTAAGACTAGATAAAATTATTGTGTTGTATTTTGGACTTGGATGAACTTAAATTCCATTCACTGACATCCACTCCTAGATTCCACTCTTAAGATTCTTTACATTTCTTATAGCAGCTGCCACTGCACAAAATTGTGTAAGTCTCTAAAAGCTAAAATGAAAGAACACTAGGGATCTCTACTGTAGATCTTAAAAGATTTAATACATGGTCTTTTCATCAGAAATTTCCTTGTAATTACTTTAGTACCAAGGCATACTACATCCTAAATGACAAATAATTACAGATTATTCACTAAAACTCACAAAAAAAAGAAGATAAAATTATATGCAAGAGCCAAATGACTCTTGCACTACTTACTGTGACCATTCTGTCAAAATTAATAAAATATTTCTAAAAACTAAAAGAAGCAATACATTGGTCACATTACGTAGTAGCTATGAGTTAGCAAAGACTAAGTTGCAAGGATATAAGATGCACCTTAAGATATCACCATTGATTCCACAGGATAATAAAATACCTACTGATCTGCTGGTGTACAGCAATACAAACACTGGAGAACATTGTTACTCAAGAGTTTTATCTAAAAGCAGTATTCTAATATTTTGCTCTGAAATAAAGTATGAAATATCCTACTGCAGCACATACACTAAATTATTTAAGCCTTCCTATGGGTATATCTCTAGTAAAGATGAGTGTATGATGGAATAAGGAGTTTAAGCAGCTTATCTCAATTCCTAATATTAGTAAAAAGGAAGTCAATAATTCAAATTCATTCATTAAACATATATTAAAATAAAGTCAATTGAAGACAGAAGGTGAAAGTAAAAAATTCCTTTGAAACGTTTTTCACTGTGGAAGATAAAAATCATCTGAAAAATCAGTACCTTGTTTCTAACAATACATTTTCTATATTCTTAAATTGTAACATTTACATATTTTATCTGACCTCTGTTATTTTTTTTATTTTACTCTTTCCTTTGATCTTTTTCTAACACCTAGATGTGATGTATTCACCTACTCCTTTTGCGATATAGGGTATATGCTGCTGACTTTGGTCCTAATAGTTGCTTTGCCTGTGTTATGATGACATAATATCACAAAATCACAGAATCT